>JAQFXM010006826.1:0-12711 GCA_034693345.1 Entomobrya multifasciata | reverse complement strand
CCTATCCCTATTGACCTAAAGAACCATTGTAAACCTTAAAAAGGTATTTTTTATATAAACTAACCTAAAATATCTTGTCTGTGGTAATTCATGATACCTAAAATGTACCTAAAATATTATACAAGCCATTTTTCTCTGTTCTTTCCATGATTTCTCAAATGTTATAAATATCAGTCTAAAACAATTTTACCAGATCACTCAATCAAGATTCTTGTAAGATCGTTATGCTGCAGTTCAGCAGTCATAACGCATCATTTCTCTCTTTTATCCAAGTTGACAGATGCACAAACTGTCCAACTTTCTGTAATATTTCTATTTTCCAATTCACTCAATAATATTTGACACTACACGTTTCGTAGTTTATTATTTTAATTATTAACAATTTCGTTTACTCTCAGCATTTATTTATCAAGTCTGATTTTCATTCAATCAAGTCACAATATTCATTATCTCACAAGTCAAGAGATCATAAGCTATTTTTCATGCACATTTGAAGCCTCATTTGCTGCCATCCTAATTATTCAATTCACCTCCATCAAACGCCAAACCCTAGCACAACGACTTCTCATTTTCACTGGCATCTTTAGACTGACAAAGCGGAACTCGTCCCTCCAGTAAGGATAGTAGGAAATCCTTAAACAGCTTCATATGCCTACGTTTTCTACTATTTATAATGTATTACATTCGATTAATGTATAAGTTGTTATTTTCTATGTTCTACAACTTTATCTTTCCATCTTTGTTACGTAATAGAATCACAATGTCAACCGATTTGGGATGGATTTTCCTGTTGGGGACCAACACAAGCTGGAAGTATAGCGTCAGCCAAATGTCCTTCTTTTAAAGGGTCAGATATTACAAGTAAGTACATCTTTCTACCAAACTTGAAAATTCTAAGACGTAAAAGTAAACAAAAAGATATACAAACTGTTTTTGATAATTTTTCGCTCAATATATCCAATAACAATGAAATAAAAAGTTTTACTTCAGTTACACAGCTCATTATTTTTTATTCATTCCTGTGAGCTATGAGTCCGTAGAACTTATTGACTCTCATCCATCTCACTTCAGAATGTTACTTATAAATAAATATATATGCTTTTACTCTACTAAAGATCGAATTTTTTTAGAAAATAATTTTACAGGGTGTAACCTGTGGCATGAGATCATAGAAACACTTTAAAACAAAGTAGGGGAACTTTTCAACCTTTCGAGTAAAAGGTATTTATTTTGTTGAGCAATTCGTACAATTGTACATGAAGTAAAATCTTTGTTTACTGACTTTAAGCCTTTCTAAGCTAAGGCGCTTTTATTTGTAACTTTCATTGTTCAGTCCAGTTCACTGGTAGTGGTGGGTAACACAGCGTTTCTGATACTTACGAAACGAAACCTTTTTTAAAGCGTACTTTAAGCCAAGCTGGCATTTTTACTTTGCAAGAAAAAAAGACTGTACGCTCTATTTAGTAATTTGACTTGAAGAAGTTTACTACAACCAAAATCTCTCAAACTGTTTCCAAAGAACTAAGCATTATCACCCCCATTCAGAGAGCATATTATAACATGAAAAATTATGTAAACTCTTATTTTCTCTGTGCAACAGAATCTGCATTTCGTATATGCAGCTCCAATGGAGAATGGCTGGATAAAGATGGGAATCCCGGGGCAATCGGATGGACAAATTACACGCCCTGTCTTACCCCTGAGATACGGGAAATTATGAGAAGACTTGGATCTAATGATGATGCTCAGGTAAACAAAAATGACAACTGCATATAAAATTTAAGGCCTACCATGTAAAGTGAGCTACTAAACATATTGATGTATATGTACATGCATGAGTTTTCATTGTATATTTTATGCATACATATTTTGTATAATGTAACATCAGATATTAGTTCATGGGCAATAACAATGAAATTCGAAATTAAAACTAAGCTATGACGTTGATAAGAATGAAAGTAGAATTCTCGAAAAAAGTAAATAAATGAGAATTTCAAATTTCCGATTTGCTACTTTTAAGCTTAATATTCACGACGATGCATTGCAGATTGGCACAAGCTACCTGTAAAAACTCCGGTGTTTTAGAATACAAGGAAATGAATATCATGAGTTCTAAGACTAAATGATATGATATTTGAAGATGATGAAATCATATCGTCTTGTCCTAGTAAAGGAATTGCATCATTATCGGGATGAGATGAAAAAAATCCTGAAAGTGACAACACAAGATCAGAGAACTGGTCGAAGTGATGTCGAAAATAGTATCCATTCAGTGGATTATGCAACAGTTCTCATTCCCTACAAAAATACTTAATCAAAATCAAGATGAATAGACAAAATTCTTCGAATACATTTTTCGAAATTCAAGGGCTTCGTTTTTAGTCTGATATCTCAATAGCTTATCTAAACAAGCAACACGTAAGTATGTGTGGGCAATGTAATGATATCTATCTGTTATCTGTGTGAACGGCGTCTTAGTATTTTCTCATCAAAATTAGGTAACATATACTTAATCATGATTAGGTAGAAAATGATGTAATAATAATAACTAAAACTGTTCACCATACAAATGCAAAGATGTTGCTACGTTTTCGTTCTTTCAAATTGAAATACTATAACATAATTTTCTGGTTTGTGGTGTGGTAAGTAATTAATAGAAAATCGTGTTAAGAAGTAGATTCCAGGTTTTATAATGTGTTGCGTAACAGTAAGATATCACAAGTTTACTGTTGTGGTAACACACAGTTTGCGCAGGAGAGAACTTATGTGTGCTTATCTGTAATTTGAGCTATAAAACTTTCGTGGGCGGTCTATGGAGTTGAAAAGTTGGTGGAAATTCTATAAACGTATTTCATATCTAATTTTACCATGAATTTTAGAAAAACAAAAATTTCAAGGTTTATTTAACAATATGTTTTCATGTTGGCTTTACTTAATCATATTATATGTGTTGTAAACAATATAATATATATTATCCTAAAATTCGCACTATTTAATTTGATGTACATGTCTTATTTATTTATTTCATGGCTCTGCTCTACTCTCACATCTCATCTTACCACAAATAATGTATTCAACGTCCTGATTTCTCGACCTATTCAATATACCTTTCGACCTATTTATTGGATGGATTGAACCTTCAACCGAAAACAGACCAAGTTCAACATTGCTGCAAACACAAGAATACTGGAATTCATTGGTTTAGCTTCATCACTGGCAGCCCTTTTACTCTCTCTTTTCATCTTCTGTTATTTCAGGTAAATAATATACAGGATTTTAAAATATTTTAAGCTTATAATGCAACTGAACTACTTTTTTGTTTGCATAACTGTATAAAAATGTATATATATATACATACGCAAACTCAAAGAATCACAAACAAGTATACTTGCTCTAGTTCAAATTATCTATCCATTGATAAAAGCAATCAATGCACTTATTTTAACTAAATCCCTAAAGTCTAAACAATAAGCAACCCCACTGTTTACTTTTGCTCTTTTTGGCTTTGACAAAAAACAATTAGAAACAGTTAAAAAACCAGCGTCTATTATTCTATTCCTAAGAGTGCTTCCAACTCTTTATCGAGCTACCTTATTTTGCGACATCACTTTTTTGGTTCCATTTAATTAATGAAAAATAAATTAGATATTTAAGTTATTACAATAAAAGTGAATCACTGAATCATTTGACCCTGTGTACCACAAAGCCATTGCAGACTTGCCTCTGAATGCTCACATTCTGAATAACGTGCTTTAGGTATTGGACACGAGCTGTCTAGTGAAAGCTTATGGCTTAAAATACTATGTACCAAGAAAAGTGGAAGCATTTCATATTCCTCTTTCCGCATTCCTATAACTAGTTTCATCTTCACTTCTGTTTTTATTGCAAAACCCGGCAGAATCTCATTTTAGGAACAGGATGAATGCAATTTTAATAATTCATTGGCTCGGTTTTTACTCAATTTCTTAAACATAATAAATTTGCTGTAAAGCACATTCCTAAAACTTGAAAAAAGGTCATGAACACAGGGGGTCTCAGTCTAAGATTATAAGAATTTACGAGTAATATCTGCATTTCCAATATATAAAATTTTATCATACATAGAACTGTTTTTAATTTAGTTGATTGACTTGTACGAAAATGTGTAAACATACAAACTTGGAGTCTTCAGCATTCGCAATTATGTACATCTTTGATCTATTTCGTTAGAATATTACGTTAACTATAGACTCGGGATATTATATGCCAGTTTCTAAATTTTCATTATGATACTCTATGTTTGCAGCTTATTTTTACCAGCTTCTTGCAAAAATCTCTCTTGTGCATCATATCATAACTTACAATATTATTCTTAATTCTAATTTATTTCTAGAATGCTACGAAACAGTCGAACCCGGCTTCATCGCCACCTTTTCATTGCGATGGTGATCCAAGTTACAGTTCGACTAATTGTGTATACCGATCAAGCTATCACACGTCCTAACACCGAAGCGTCGATTTGGAATGCTGATGTGGCAGACACTTGGGAAAACGCTTCCACTGCTTCTACGGGAGTATATGGAGATGGACAAAAGGCAACAAATCATTTGAAGGGAATAGATAATACGGTAAGCCATACAGACTTGCAATTAACAGCAAACATAAATTAAAATAAATCACTTAGTTTTAATTATGAAAATTGATTATGAAATTATTTTGTTACTCTCTAAATAAAATAACGAGAACATCAAATTTGAAAATGAATGGTTCTTGAAATTATATTATTTCTCTTTCATGTTTTTTCTCCTGCTTTCTCGGATTTGCTTATCAACTTGCAGCCGATTCTTTGCGAAGCAAGCTACATTGCTTTAGAGTACGCCCGGACGGCAATGTTTATGTGGATGTTTGTTGAAGGCTTGTTTCTTCACAATATGATAACAGGTATGTTTACTTAAATGGAAATTGTGAAGGATATTAAAGTGAAATATTTCATAGTTGATACTTTAGCTGACTGATACGTAAAATTTGGATGCATATTGTTTCCGTTATTACTATGTTTGAATGTTGCAACTTTTCTTATAAAGCAAACTTTACTGTAATTTATATTTTCGGGAAAATGAAAAGGAGTTTAAAAAAATCGAATATGTATATTTATCAGCGCCACAAAAAGTACATCATCATGATTTATTTTGCTTTTCAGTTTATATATGAGATTCTTAGAACTTATTCATGCACGCGTTATTTGTCTTTTTGCCATAAATGTCTCAATAACTTTTTTCCTTTTTATTTTATAGTTACCGTGTTTGAGGAGAAACTTTCTCCATTGGTCTACCCAATCATTGGCTGGGTACTTCCCATACCGCTTACAGCGACTTGGGCTGTTGTAACACATTTACATTATGGCAGTGCAACGTAAGTTAAAATTATTCCAAAATTCAATCAGTTTAACTTTATACCAATAGCTTTTACTTACACCGCCCCCCCCCCCCGGTTTTACAACATTTACTCAATAAATTTTGTTTTGTCCTTTGAACTAAACAACTCGGTGTAAAACATACAGCGAATATATGAATACAAACGAGTGTAAGATCTTTCTAATGTATTTTTCGTAATATTGCTTTCTTTTGTTCATATAAAACAGATGTTGGTGGGGATACAATTTTACTGCATACTTTTGGATTTTGGAAGGACCTCGTTTAGCTGTACTTGTGGTAAGAAAACGAATACATTTCATTTCTTTCATCTTATTTGATGTTTTTAGTTTTTCACTTTTGCACTAACCGATTCGCATCGAATATTTTGTTTAAAATCGAAAAGCCGAAAAATATTATAATCATACAAAATAAAACGTGTGGACGTCATGTTTCAAGTCATGTCTGCTAGAATTGTGGAAAACTCTACTCGAAATTCGTAATTTATAACAACGATGCATGAAATATGTCACGAAGAAACAGCCTGCTTCATATTTTCTAAGAACAACGCTGTGTCACGAGTAAAGTTGCTAATAAAAAATGTTTAATTTTAGAGTCTGAATTTATATGGTTGTTTTTAAGCCAGATAGTAGGGGCTGAATTTTGTAAAAGTGATTGAACTTTTAATACTATATTGAAAGGAGAAAGTTGCGTCTGAACATATGCTCGCTCTTGAAACTTTGGTTATGTTAAAATTTAGAAAGATGCATGATAAGTGCATGGAGTTTAGATCCAAGTTTAGTAGCTTCTTATTCGAAAGGAAAGCGAAATTGATGTACATGTCATGGCCTTGAACTATATAGATCAAACAGTTATGCAGTTTAAACATTTTTCAATAAATTGTGATTTGAAAAATTTATTATATGACTTACCATCAACTTGTCTGATGCTGATATTGTAGACTGACTACATGATAACGATATCTCAAGACGAGTGTAAATGGAAGTACTTTTCTACAAAAAGTGAACAGAAAAGCTTCTTCAGACGTATGAGTTTTTGCTATGTTCGATATCTAACCATATTCAAGAAAGGTCGACGTGCTGGGAAACGTGATATTTTGGATAATCCAAGAGTAAGGAAAGTATAAGTGAAAGATGAGATTAAGATGATATATGGGAGAAAGATCACGATGCTTCGAAAGACACTGATTTGGAAACCTACATGAAACATGTCGAAAGGTAATACATAAATAATTAAAGACAAACAGGCTTAATTGGAAAGAGTAGAAATAATCTTTGTTCCAATGCAACTAGAGAAGTTAGGAAAATATTTGTGTTCGAATTAGAATATCAACATATTTTGATAACCTTAAGCAATAAATAGCAAGTGTCACCAGCCGAGTCGCGTGAGTTGCTAGATTCATTCTCAAACAATTCACTCGTAAAACTTAAAGTATGAACGATACATATGGTACGCATCAAGGATAAAGGTTTCCACTCTGGTCTACCCTGCCCTGAGGTGAATAGAAAACGAGATCAGATGAGCACCAAAACCACAAAAATATTGACATACATAATGTAGTGGGAGGAGTGAATTGGTGTGCAGCATGAATTAAAGCGAAAATGTGTAGCACTAGCATGGCATTTTGTGTTTTTAATTACACCCTTAATTATTCATTAAAACGAACTTGACACATTGTACTCTTGAACTCACACTAATTTTATGCTTTATATGAGTACGTTGTTGTATTAAATTTTATATGTGTATTTTTGTATTTTAGGTGAATTTGGTATTCCTCCTGAACATTCTTAGAGTGCTCGTAACGAAGTTGAGACAGTCCAGCTCGTCGGAAATACAACAAGCCATGTAAGTCTTTACTTTGCTTTTCATTTCTAGTCTGCATATAAGGTTACATTACATCCGTTTCGAACAATAACAGGATGTAAAGGATGAAAAGCCTTCTGCTAAAATTACATAGTAAGGGCAAGAATGACATTATGGTGTTTGGCCCCATGCTCATTCACAACGGTAATTATTCAAAAAAACGGCGATGATGCCTCGTGTCAAGGGATAAACAGTTCAAATTAGAGTGTCCATTTCCATTAATATGCTGAGTTCGCATGAAGTTATATGAACCACAACGTGTGGTTTGGCTTTTACCATTGCTACTGGGAATTTTAATCATTCTTTTTATATCATTTTACACATACATGTATATACATAACCAGCACATCATCGTCTTCAGCTTACACACAGTTTAAAGGTTCTGCATAACAAATTTATACACTTTACTGTCCAAAAGCCAACAAACTTTCTCATGACGCAACGTAAATGACACTTTCAACAGGATGTTCTCTGTCCTTTTTTTGTATCATGTTTCGTTTCATCACAAAATATTAGACGGTTTAGAACGTTCTGCAAACCCACAACGAATAAACGTTGGAAAGCTTTTTACATTAGAAATAGTGATATACCAATTAAATCCCTACAGCTTCCGCAAATTATAGAGATTCTTGTTTCACAGTCACGTAATTTAAACTACTTTGACAGAAAGAAGAAAAATAAAAGAGAAAGTTTTGCTTTTGACTTGTTTAATGAGGTGACCTACTCGCAAAATTATATGAGATTTAGTTTCACACAGAAATTCACTGAGAACTGGTAAATTAGGTAACGTACTAATGTACATCCATACAAAGTACAGTTATAAAAGCTTAAAAATTCCATAGTATTGAGATGTTATGTAGCCATGTGATATAGTGAATTACTATGATGTAAAATTCATTGTATCAAATCGATATAAACCAACACCTCTACCGAACCCAAGGCTGTTGTTTTTAACCAAATAGTCAAATCGCCCCCCCCCCTCCATACCAAATTTGAATTTATCCCAAGGATTTATAAAAACAAGATAGCTAATAAGCATGCTTACAAATCCAGTGATCGTTTTATTTACAGCAGAACGATTACGACCCACTACGAACAAAATAATTACGCTTATTATAGCACACGTTGCTTTACGAAATCAAATGTATAATAAATCCATCAGACCAAAAACCGATTTGGCTAGTGAAGCGAAATCGAAAAGATGAAAACAACCATGCTAATTACTTTTCCATTGAACTGTCGAAATCACTAACATTTAAATTAAAAACCCAGTCTTCCGATTTTTAATACCTGTGTTTTCTCTCATTTTGTTTACAGGAAAGCAGTGAAAGCAGCTTTGTTTCTGTTACCTCTCCTTGGAATAACCAATCTTGTCAACATGGTCGACGCTCCACTGGAGAAGTCCCCGTTTCAGTTTGCACTCTGGTCGTACACAACCCATTTCCTTACTTCCACTCAAGGGTTCATTTTAGCCTTTTTGTACTGTTTTCGAAATGGAGAGGTAAATTGAAAAAATAAAAATAGAGATATAAACAATGAACTTGAAAGAGTAAACAATTAAGAAAAGGAATTGAGACAAATCGAGATTTCTTCTAGGAAAATACATCTCTCTATTTTTGGATTTGAAACTTGTACTTTTTCTCAAATCACCGTTTGAAAAATTACAAAATCTTTTCGCTGCTTTAAAAAGTTTAAAATGTCTGAAATTGAAGTGAAAACCTTGTAAAATAATTTATAGGCTCACTAATATGAACTGCGGTACGCGTAAACATACCATTTGTTTTTAGCCGTTAACGCTCTGCATGTATGTTTATATGCAAAAGCGTAACGGCTAAAAACAAATGGTATGTTTACGCGTACCGCAGTTCATATTTAGAGTACAAGTAACACTTAATCACTGTTACTTATAACTGATCGTAACGTATTCCATAATAAAAACAACTTACAACCTAGATTCCAAGTTACAAAAGAAAAATAATCGTTACAAGTGATAATACAGCACGAGGCAAACCGCACCGTGTTTGCTCTTTCCTCTGAAAAATTTCTGATACATAAATAATTGTTATTCATTTTTACTATATGCTTTTTTGTATTACTTGAAATTTCTAACGACAAGAGACATGCACCAAGTCATGCTTACAATTCTGTTGAATACGTTAATTAAACACGATAAAACAAGTACTGCATACAAACAAGTTACGAAACCTGCTAAAAACCTCGTTTTTCCAATTATTAATGCTTGATGATTGTAACCATTTGTTTTTTTGTAATTTACATAGGTCCAAGTTGCCATCCGAAAATTTGTCCGCATCCGTGTTTTGGGGAACTCCAGGCACACCATTATAACTAAAAAGTCTATTCCAATATCAGCTCTGGATAATGGTTCATTTTACCCCGATGATGTGGCTGAGTATGCAGAAGTCTACTCTCAAACAGTGAATATAATAAATCCAGTCCCTGTCCTAAATCCGAATGATGGAATTACGTACATCTCAGAGAAAAATTTGTGTGCTAACAATAACAACAACAACACATATCTTAGCAATAACACTAAAAAATCGCAGAACAAAAACATGCCAAAAACGACAAAAACAATGGCAAAACCAGCAGCATACTCTTCACCATCAGTTGGAGAAGTGTCTAACCCACGTCCACTTATGATACGCAGTTATAGTATTGGAATTCTCAAAGAGAATGAATTCCAACAACAACAAGCATCACTACAGCGTCATGATCTACTCAAGCATCATCATCCCCTAAATTCTTATAACTTTTCAGAGAATCGGCAAATGCTTCATCATCAAAGAAACTTGAGTTATTGTGAGAATGAACATGATTGTATATAAGGTGTTCAGAAGGCCAAACCAGGTTTTAAAAATAGCTTACAAGACAAACTTATCCTATTATCCTTGTACAAAATTACAAATCATAATAAATTTAGTACAAATGTAATATACATCTAATATATAATTACATAAGTGTTACAAATGCAACTTGCAGATTAAGAGATTTCGTATAGCTACATATGTATTGTATGAATACTATTTTAAGTTATTGAAAATTTTGTTATTGTAAATCACAAGTATTTAAATAAATTGTCGCTCTAATTCAAATTTAAATTAAGCGTGTTTTAAGCACTAAATTTTTTTTCGAAAATTACATTCACCAATACTTATGCAACTTGCCAGCAGGCATGCATGTAGAACGTCAGATTTGTATTTTAAAAATATAAAATGCATGGCAACCATGTTTCAGATATGCTGTAAAAATAAAGTCAGGCTACTTGACGCCATGCTTATCATAACATGTAACTCATACGAAACCTCACGTTACACGCATATGACTGACGCAAATTTAATAATTATCGACGAATTTCACTCTTTTCACTCCTGCTTATTGATGAAAAATACTTTACACCCTTAACTATGAAAAACAAATAATTATAGTAGATCAATTTATATACAGAATATTCTATCTTGAATTCTCATTGCGATAATTTTATCATCAAGCACAAAGATTTGTTTATTCATTTCCAAAAGATTTCAAGTAGTGAAAGAAATAAACAGAATTGAATCTATTTTATAGAATTTTATATTCGTATGTAAACATTCTAATGAGGTTGGTTAGATATTTAAAATACCAACAATTCTTCTATTGAGCTGATTAGATGAAAACGAAAACTACTAAAACCTAGTATTATTTATAGTTTTATAAAATTGAAAATATGTTTTTCAGTAAAATTTGGGATTATTAACCTCACACGTAACAATTTTCAGCCATGATTTATCACATCTTAGTATTTCTACTACCTTATTTTGACTCAGTGACATTTTATGGTTAAGTGTTTATTGCGTAGGGCGTAGGTGGACCTCAATTTAGCTCCACTGTTTTTCAAAGCAAGCAATCTATCTTGGCTTCAAACATATACATGCCTTGTTGGGCCTTTCTTTTGTAGTGCACGCAAACACTGCTACGTACGACGTGCATGTGTAACTTTTACTTTTTTATTTTATACGTCATTGATATTAATTGTACACGTACAACCGATAGAGTAACCACCATCTTATATGTAAAAACAACTTCAACACAGTAGAAAAAACTTACTACAAAAAGCATTAAAATCTCAAGAATTTCAAATAGATACTATAAACACAAAAAAGTATCGTTTATTAAATTCCCAAGTAATTCATCATGTGATTTGATTACCTTTGAAGTTTCCCCTGCCCACAAGTAATTTTTCATCCCCATCACATTCAACTTTAATCTATACAAAACTAAATAATTCCATTCATTATTTCTATGATTTTAAATGGCAATGACATGCATACCTTTAGCGTTACATATTGTTTATTTTTTGCTTTCGCCGCATATACTAAAGAAATTATTAACCTACTGTTTTTGTCTTTCAAGTTTTTATCCATAGAGGGCATACTTTTGAAAAGACATTATATATACAATATAACAGAAATTACCGGTAGTCCAGTCCAGGCATGGCTAGTGATCGTAAACCAAGAATAATATGGCATATGGCATATTCTCACAAGATAAAATAAACTTGTGAATTTTCTCAAAATGAAATTTTATTTACTTAAGCCGTAATGTAACAAAGTTTTTACTTTCTCTGTTAAATAAACGGTATAAGATAAGTGAAAAAATCTTATAAAAACGTCTATATACATATACAATCAATGGTAATCAATCAAAGAGATAGAGCCGAGAGCATCATTGAATTCACTATTTGGAGAGCTCCCATTTCAGCCAGTCTCAAGTTCGTATGAATATTCTTCAAATGCAACGAAATCGTTGGAAACTCAGTTGACACATAAGATATACTATTAGACTTGACACATGTCACTGTCACTCGAGTATCTCTCAAGGAAAGAAAATTCCTCTAGTGTAGACTGAGTCCATTGAGGTTGTGTAATACTGTTTGTTCAATTCTGCCAGATTCAACTTGACACATGAAACCTGCAACATGATTGAAGGGATTCGCAAACTAAAAGGATTAGCATTTTACATTTTCTAAGCTTGGCTGAACATCTTTTAGAGCTATTTAACTTATTTGTGTGTGCACAATTAAACTTCTACCTCAAATAAAGTTAAGTACAAATTTTTAATGGAAATCCAAAAAATAATTAATTTAATAAATCTCTTCTTTTTTCTAAGAACAACTTCCAATATAAATTTTGGTTCTACATATATCAATGACCTGCCAGCAATTACTTAGTTTCTAATCCATTTGATATATGCCTATAAAATACAACATAAACTGTTACTAGGCAACAACGTAGTCTTCACTATGTTGTAACCGGTGAGGGTGATTAACATTAACTGATGTCCAACGATGGCACCAACAAATATGATAAGTATGATTCCAAAATCTTAGTTCTTTTTCAGCTTAGGATAGGATTCTTCCACTACGATCAGGACACAGGTT
>JAQFXM010006825.1:0-12712 GCA_034693345.1 Entomobrya multifasciata | reverse complement strand
TAGAGAACGCTAATTGACATAAAATAGTTTATAATAGTCATCACCGTCATCCCCTTTTGAAATATGAAGTACGTAAAATTGTTTTCATTTCAGCTCCCATACCATCACCTCTTCTCTCATACTGATCGCTGCACTGCATGCACTAAATCCTTCTAAGAATAAAAAAACTTTGCAATAACATGCAACAGAAAAATACTACAAAGAGCCAATTGTCATATTAGTCTATTATTTATGCATATTTAGCATTTTTAACATGATGGCTATTGTACTGTCTTTCGCATCGCATGACTCATGACACCTCAACTAAAACTTATTTAATGTACCAATTATTATTGAGCTATAAATATAAGAAAATTGCGTAATAATCTATCATGTAATCTTATTCTATAAATTGTACAGTGCAGTGTAAGTATTTTGCACATTCAAACTTTTTTTATTGAGATGATTGATTAATCATCAGAGAAATGTATCCAATTTAGACCATTAAACTGAATAATTGGCTTTTCGCATTTGATCATTCGATCGTAGAGATTGATGAATGACTTAACTTACGATCGAGCAGCTTAAAAAATCAGGTCTACAAAAATATAACAATAAATTGTCATCTATCACCCTACATTTTTTTATTCTTTTCATGCATCCATTTTACATGTTATGTATTGGATGGAACCGAACTGTCAAAAAAGGTACTTAAACTTAATTTGTATAACGTAATATTATGCAACAGTTTTTAGAGTTTTTTATTGAATTATATAACCATTTACCTTGTTACAAAGTTTGTTTATAAAATAATGCATGCATATGAGTTTTTATGCAAAAAAAAGTTACGTAATCGACCAAAATAACTTTTTTAGTTTACTCGGTGGTGTTCAGGCCAGGCCAGGTAAAAAAAATTATTGAGATAATATGTTTGGAAACCCGTCATCTACTCATAATAATTTTTCATCTCATCATTATCATCATCATGAAAGCTTGTTATTCTAAAAAAGTTTTGCACACACACTGACTTTTTTTCAGTGTACCACCAGTGCAGGGACGACAACCTGTAATTTTCACTGAAAAAAAATGAGACAATTCGCAATTCATGTGAGTATTTTTTTCCTTGAGTGCTCTTCTTCAAGAAACCGTAACATGTGTGTTGTGTGCTTTGTTTGGTGGTAAAAAGATGAAAGAAGAGTGGACAGGACAGATGTGGTTCTTTTCTCAAGAAAAGTTTGCAAGTGTATACAATTGAAATGCACATCATCAAATCATAATCATCATAAAAGGGATGATGTGAAGTGGTGGATAGATTAGGACATTCGTTTTTCAAAGTGAATAACCCTTTACCAGTGTTGTGAACATGATAATAAGGTTTGTGAACAGAAAAGAAAAGATGTGCAAACAATATTATTATGGCAGATTTTTTTGGGAATCGAGCTGAGCAACTCTTCCTTCCTCAACTTGCCTTCCATGATGTTCATGTTCACCATCTCATCATCATATTATCATTCAATTTACAAAAACAGTGGACATTGTTGGAATTTTGAAAGATGAGTTGATTGGGTTGGTTGAGTTGCGTGCGTGCTGCGTAGCGTGGATTGGATTTGAATGTCAGTCTTGTCTTCTTTTCTTGTCAGTTGCCATTATCGTCAAGGTAAAACCCGCAGTGCAATTCAACATGCTTTCCGCAAGGAACTTGATAAGAATGAAGGGGAAAACAGGAAATTATATTCAATTTTGAAAAATATAAGTTGTATGCTTCTAAAAATCCCTTTTCTGCAACATATCATCACACATAGCATCTCTGCTTTTTTATGTAAAAAAAATATGACATAACTTGTCATCAAGTTGTATAGAGTGTGTAGCTAGCTGTCTTGTCATCATCATCTCATCATCCCGTTCCTTTTTATTCAATCGAATGGATGAAACTGAAATTGTTTTGTTCTGCTGACGCTCAAAGATAAGACCACCAACCAAAGCCATTAAAGGATTATCGCAAAAGTTACGTCCGCGCCTTTTGATAACCTTATAAAGTACTACTAAATGTAATAACCTATTATATTACACAATCAAATGACTATATAATAATTTCTAGAGAGCCACATTGTCGCTTTTTTATCTTTATCACTTTTCCCATTCTTCTTTTCTTTTTTATCATCTTCTTCGTGTCTCCTCCTCCCACGCTGACGCTGCTACTACGTTATTACTGTACCATCAAACAAAAGTGAAAGAAAGAAAAAAATTATGGACTCCTACAATAGAAACTATGGTCGTTGTCGCCAGTTCACTCCACCTGGGTGGGGAACAGCTCGTACCTTGGCACCTTGTGGTCGCTCCCCCAATCAGTCGATAGCCTTTCGTGTTACCCCCACACAATGTCGACCTCCATACCAGCCTATGATTATACCATCTCAAGGAGGAATGAATATAGCACAAGACGAAAGTATTCGGGATAACCCAGACCCATGCCATGGAAGAAGATTTTGTCCACCTCAAACCCAAAGGCCGATAAATGTTCAGTTGAAAATGTGTCCAGTGTCTCAAAACTCTTGTGGACAACAACAGGGAACTGGTAGTGGACAAGGATATTATGGTCAACAACAGCAGCAGCAGGTACCAAGAGATCCATACTGTGAGCAATGCCCCAACACCTGTCCCTTACCCCGATGTCCTCCCGGAGTGAAAGTCAGCCGTACCTATCCCATCATCCCAGTTTCCCGGATTCAAGAAAACTACTTCAAAATGCCAAACTCCTCAGTGTACAAATCAGACTACGTTCCAAGAGCACTTGAACGAACTCCTTCTTTCGCCCCTGAAAGAGTTGTTGTGGAATCCGAAGGCAACTTTGAAACCCAATCTTTAACCCGAGCTGACTATCATTCTCATCCTGTCTGCCCCTACAAAAAGCCACCATGGTCCTTCGCCAAGCCTCGTGAAGAAAACACTATGCGTCTAAATGGCATCTCAACCTATAAAATAGACTACGTTCCAAAAGAATCGAAACCTGCTCGCTCTGCCAAGCCAGAACCTTTTCTGGATGCTGATCCTCCCCACATGGATGATCTCACAGTGTATCAAGTGGAGTACATAGCACATCCACTGGAACCCCCAGCTGCAAAACTGACCAAAGAACAGCAACTCGCTGAAATTACAAGCACATGTTGCCCCTTTGATGGACTTACAATATACAAGCAAGACTTTATTCCAAAGATTGTTAAGCCCGCACAGTCAGTCTTGGATAAGGAGCGCCGTTACATGCGCAATCTTCAACCGATGGACGGCACCACAACCTACAAGGCCAGCTTCAATCCATTCTACTTTGAAGACATTGAATGCATTCCAGCAGAGATTTATGATCAAATATATCCTCCTTCAAAGGACAGTTGTCGTACCGTTAGCTGTTATCCTGAAGGTTGTGATAGGAATCTGGAAAATCCTATTGAGCCCCCAAGACCTCCATGTCGACCAGCACAGGAGCAACCATATTGCCCTAGTTCCTATGAGATGCAATGTTCCCCAAGAGTGCAGCCTTGTGTGTCACCGTATAAGTTAAAACAGGAGGGAAATAGTTATGATGGATGTACAACAATTCGAGTGGAGCATAACGTTAATCGGGAGTGTCAAAACCAGCCGATTGAATACATTTGCCCGAAAATGCCGTGCAAGCCGACATACTAAAAAAAGCAAAACTTTGTGTGGCATTTTATTGCATTGCAATCATTTTAGTTCTCAAAAATATTTATATAATTTTTCTCAGACAAAAGTAATAAAAAAATATTTTTAAAAGTTACATAATTTTCTCATTATCTAAACGAAAAAAAAAATTTAGAAGACAAGTCAAAAGTTTACAGACAACTTGGCTTTGACTTGGGCTGGTTGCATTTTTGTTGGGCAGGTATGTAAACTGCATACATCAAAAAATCACTGCATACCTCTCCACTGCAATAATCTGCATAGATAGGTGCGTTAACAGGTTGATGTGTTGGTGTTTTAGTCAGGAAGATGTATGATGTATCATATTTTCTTTATGCATAATGTATGGTGATGTGATGTGTGCGTGTGAGTGAATTCAATCTAACTGTTAAATGAAAGGGTTAACTCCATCATCATTTTTTATCGTTCTTGCCATTTTATCAGTCAGATTTGATGTTACGTTACGTTAGTTTTTTTTGATGTGTACGTGTTACGTTATGATGGCATTATTCAAATGAGATTGACTGAACTTGCTAATTAAGAAAAAAACAACAAAAGCACAACATTATTGCATTTGTGTGAGCGATAAGCACGAAACTTACTTAATACCTTGAAAGAAGCGGAGGAATGAAATGATATCTGTTGCAAACTGACACGTTCATCGTCTCGTCTCATCTTCATTCTTCAGTTTACCACCACCGACCACCGCACCGCCACCACTTCTTATTGCATTTCACCAGAAAGAAAGAAAAAAAAACGTGCAAACATATTATGCAAGTCGATAGGCAGTCAAAAGTATATGCACAGCACATACTCATCAATTCTAATCACTAATCACCTTTATTATTAATGAATGAATGAACATCTTTGCGAAAGAAAAAAAATCGTGATTTGATTTCGATCCCCTCCTCACAGCATCGCCTGGTTTGAACTCACTCAATGAAAAGAATTTTAATCCAGAATGAAAATCAGATTTTTTAAATAAATAATGATTACTAAAGATTTTTTCCTCTCCCGAAAAAAAATCGGTTCATCGACATCTTCTTGTCTTTTTATTTTATTCTGCATTAATAACTGCACTGCATTCACTTCATAATAATATGAATGTAGGCAAAAAAAACTATATGTTGGCAGTTTAGGCAGAGATCAGGCACAAATAAAAAGGTATTAAGTATGCAATGCATTTATTTCTATGTACGCCTATTTTAATATATTTTTTCTGGTGCACTTGCTCTCCTCTACTACCTGGCATGGCATCTGGCAGTGCACAAAAAACTGCGCTGCGCTGGTCTCTGGTCTGGTATTAGTATCATCATCATCATTATCGTCATCGGTGCGGTGCGATTTGATGGGAAGGGCATAAGGAATTAAAGGAAATGAAGCACCGTTACATCAACTTATAATCATTGCATTTTGCTCTCTGTCTTCTTCTTTCGCTGTAACTTTGTATTTAGAAATACAGAGCAAGAGCGTAACAGGTTGACTTGAATTTGATAAACTAAAAAAGCTGCTCGGTTTATGTTATGTTATGGCATTTATTTTTTTATTACAGAGCAAAAAAAATATATATTGCATTTTATATTTGTGTAGATCAGTTCTGTTTGATATCATTTCATTTGGAGAAAACCAGTAATAAGACAAGAAGAGGAGTTGGCATTCTTTTGTTTGCGTGTGGGTACAACGGGGGTACACACAAAGTGCATAACTTAACTTTAGGTTTATTTTGCCGCGGTGGTAGGTGAATTGAACTTTTTAGCTATTTTCTATTTGTTTACAATGCCAACCATCAAAAGACAAAGATAATTAAAGAGGTTACCTACCAATAAAAAACTTGATCTGATCCGTTGATTCTACGCTGAGCTGCTGCGGGATTCTTCCGTTGGATTCTTCAAATGCTGACAAAGTTGAATAGCAAAAAGAGGTATCTAGAGAGCCTAAAACAGGATCACTACACATAAAAAAAGTAAATTGGGATGAAAAAGAAAGGATCAATAAATTTATGCAGAAGAAAAAACAAAAACAATGACAGAAAGACAAAAACCGCAAGAAAATATCAGAGCAGAGCAGAGATTCAGATCAGATCACTGTCATGATTGCAAACTTTGTTTAATAAATGTACTCACAAATAACTGCTTCAGGTGAGTGAGTCACATATTATCTCATTATAGCATACCACTTTCATTTCATTAGCTTAACTTGTACATATATCATCATCATCACCAGTAGTTTTAGTTGAAGTTAGTAATATAATAGCTAATAGTAGAGATATGCGATGAACGATGAACCGACATAGTCAACGTCAACAGATAAGATATTAGAGCATGCAAGCAACAAGAAAAAACATTGTCTTGAAGATGAACTGATGATGATGATAATTCTCTTCTTCATTTCATTTTTTATGCCAAAGTATAAAAAGCACCTTTTTATGTTGTTTTGGTTGTAATGTAAAACACCGTGACGTTTGATGATGATTTTTTACCCTTTTTTATTTTTATCGCTCGCACAAGAAGTACAAGTCGATCACGTTATTTATGTAACAACATATGCATCATTATTTTTTGGATTTTTAGTATGTTTTTTTTTCGCATTAGATACTTTTTCACTGTTGTGAATTTTGTGAAGCGAAGGCCAGGCCAGTCCAAAGCTAGACCAGGGCAGATTTCGTCTGATTGTCTGATTGTGAGATTTTTGTATCTTGTAACATGGCTTATCTATTTAAAAAATCCAATAATTGTATACGCTTTTGCTACTAGTATGGCTACTTAGTTTGCATATTGCAACAGTTCGGTCAGTTTTGTAATCAGTTGCAATACTGATTTTTATAAAAAATCCAGTGAGTAAGTTGACAGCTTAAAGTCATAAACATTTCTACTGTTTAAAGCCGTTATTGTGGTAGGCATTGGGATTTTTTTAGTGGCGAGATTTTATTGATGTTGGTGATAATGATGAAGAAGAAGATGGGTGATGTGATGGGTGATAGAATGGGCGTACTTGTGATTTTACTTTACGAAGCGTAGCGTAACACAATTTTTGCATAGGGAGTCTTTCAAGTCAAGAGGGAAGAGGAAAAGTAGATATTTTTTGATAATGTCGACCGAGGTGTTATGTTCTTTTGCAAGATTTTTTCGCGAATCGATTTTCTAGTCACTAGTGACCAGTTTTAAAATTTGCCATGCATGGTTTTATTTTCTTGTGCATTAATAAATTTTGTGTAGTGTTGGTTCATATAAGTGTGTATGTAAAGTAAGTAGTGTGATAGGAAAATTTCAACACTTTCGTTGCTTCTTGCTAAAGGATTTTTTTCATGAAGGGTTTACTTTTTACGTGTGAATGCTTAACTAAGTCCATTTCACAGTTTGTAGAGAGTTAGTAGCGAGAATGCAAATTAAAATTGCAAAAAAAGAGGGTGGATTGGTATTACGTATGAACGAACGAACGAGAACGGTAGGACAGGCCAGGCCAAGATAATACATTTTCCCTTTCACCTAAATCATTTCACAAAGAAATAAAAATCGATGAACCTTTTCATTCTATTCAGTTTTGATGACGATGATGGTGATGGTGAATGGGAAGGATGAATAGGAAAACCTTTCTCAACAAAAAAAAGAAGATGAAGGAGAGAAGCTAGAAGAAATTGGAAGTTGCTAGTTTTGTAAATCATTAAATCATAAGAGTAGTAGTAGTAGAATGGGATGATGAATGATGATCATCATGCAATGTTGAATAATGTGCCAATGAGAGAGATTATGAACAAGTTAGTTTTTTTGCACAACAAACTGAATAGTTAGTTGCTTGCGATGGAAAATTTGTTTCAGACATGAATCTGGTTTGGCATAAAATTGTAATAAGCAGAACAGGAAAAGGCGCCTATCAAAATATGATGTTATATAATAATCCTTTAGTTTTTTTGGTAATAAATAGTACATGAATTTTGCACGGATAACAAATTGGGGATAAGTTAACGTAAAGAATATTGGAGACTTTGTGCATAAATCAATGATGAGAGGTGGATGAAAATGGAAGGTATTTTTGAGTAGAGCTATAGTATTCATTGTCATGTTTTAAACGATTTCACATTAGCAAAATTTGCACAGAGTACTTGCAAAAAAATAGAGAAAACTTTTGATGTTATTTCGTGAGTTTAAGAATTGTTTGAGTCTGAGGTGTTTACTGCTTATATACTTTAGATGTCAGAGTTAGAGTAACGAATTAATTTAGAATTTGATGATTATTGTTGTAAATAGGCGTATATTATGCTCGCTTGATCGCTGGCTGGGCTTTGCTAGATGCATCTTTAATCTTTAATTTTATAAGAATCGGGAATATTGAGGAAAAAAGATTACAAACGCCCCAAAAGCCCAAAATATTAATTTTGACATAGTTATAACGCATTACATAAGTGTTATGAAAAATGAAAGTTACAAACAAGACAAGTGGTGTTTCCCATCAAATCAGGTTCCTTTGTAATTTGACTTGAATAATACTTCTTATCCAATCCATAAAAAATTCCTTCTAAATATTTAAAACATAAAATAAAGCATAAAATAACGGTATTCACAATTTTTCCGTTTTCCCAGTTCCCACTACAAAACTACTAAAAATTAATACTTGCTCCTGTGAACCTTGTTCCGTTTGATATTTATGATTACAAAGTTTTGCATACAAAACAAGTTGCTTTTTTTTCTTTGTTTCTTGTTTGTAGTAATTTTTTAATGGAAAAAGTTGCACGATTACGGTAGCTAACCAAACTGGTCAAATCAAGTCAAAGTCTAGTCAGTTCAGCTTGGCACATCAGTTCACTGATCAGCATATCAACATTACTAAAACAGCCGAGTAGCTAGAGACCTGTCATATTACCCATTTGATCTGTTTGATAATAAACACAACACACTACACATTTATTCGTTTTACGGCAAAAAATGACGTAGTAACTAGAAAAAACGTAGCATTGCTTACATTCATGCCATCATGCTGTTTAGAATCGGATTATGGAAGTTGATTGATAACATGATAGTATGGGAATTCACTTTTGCCATTACTTAAAAATACAATATTATTAAATACGAAGATGATGATAGCCGGCCAAACGACTACATACTGCTGTGCTGCTGATGATAGTGATGCTTCTTTTTTACTTGAGAAAAAAATTATCAGTCTTTTTTTCTGCAGTAAGATTCGATAATATATTATCTTGATTTTTTTGATAGACAACAAGTGTGTGAGTCGTAGCATTTTGCTACTCAAACTAAACAAAAGAGATGCTTGGGAGAAATGTGAAACCATTACGTAATTCCAAGTTATTATAAAGCAATAAATGCACGATTTTTTCCTCTTCTTTTTCAGTTATCCATACAAACTTTACTTCTTTTAAAGTCAGTGTAAAAAGTACTACCGGTAAAAACCAATCCAACAGGTTGCACGATTTCATATCGTATTTTAGCCTTAGAGCACCTCTCCCAACAGTAGCCTCATGCAAACATGAATAATAACCATAAGGAAGCTAACCGGCAAAAATATGTAGGTATTCATTCCTTTTTATTTGACTTTTTTCTACTGTTTTTGTGCTATATCCACAGGTAGTGTTTTTATGCAATTTCCTTTTTCCCGTTTTCCCCATGAGTTCACTAGCTTTTCCAGTTCCATTCAAAAAATAATCTAAGATAACAGATCAGGAATCATAAAAAGTACATAAAAGAAAATAAGGAACAAACATTGACTTGCCACTTTACTTATATATTTAAAAAGGAGGCATTGAACGATATTGGGTTATATTGCACATTTATTTAATATGTACCCACTTCTTCTTTTTTAAAGCACTGTAATGATTTTGCGTTTATAATCGCTTTCAAAGAGTCATCAAAGCACAGGTACTTACTCAGGTGAACTTGATTTAGTAATCGTAAAGTTTTGTAATGAAACTTGTACCTTTCGAGTTAATTAGTTAATTAAAGAATAAAATACATGTATGTACAAAAAAGTTTAAAAGAAAAGTTCAACAGGAAATGAAATGGAAAGACGAAATGTGCTTTGTAAAGTTATAAATTCAGTATTTAGAAATTATATTGTGAGAATTGCATACACACTCATTTCAGTTGACTGTTGACTCTAGACATTTGGCCCAGGTTTAAGTTTGAACTTTCAATTTAATAGCTGTCCCCATCATCCAATCCAGTAAATTTTTAATGGATCACCTCACATGCCTTTAAGATAGCTTTTTTATGTTTTCGCAATGTCAAGGCACATAAAAAATGCAGACATGAGAGAGCAATGAAAAAAATGAAACTGGTTATATTGCCATCTCTCTTACTGTCTATAATCCTTTTTCCATATATAAACAACGTGTAATATGTGTACTTACATTTCCTTATCATTTCCGTTAATTTAAAAAATTAAGAGGATGAAGAATCATGATGATGGATGAAATAAAGCTTGGGTGAGTTGATGACATTCTTTGAAAAATGTTTATCATGATGAGTAGAGGTTTTTGGCTTTTGCTATTGAACTTTACAATTTACAGGGTAATGCGTGATGTGATGTCTGATGTGATGCATAGTTCATCTGACTATTCTTATAGGAAGGAAGAATGATGATATGACAATGACGTTATGGAATGTACTTACTACACTTCATCATATCATCATGACATGACCATACAGGCTAATATTTACTCACAACTTTTTATTTTCTTCAAGAATTTAATTTATCTAATGCCACTTCACTCTACTATGAATATACTCTTTTGCTCCATTCCAAAAATGGATTATTTACGACTACCACCGCAACTGTCGCAAAAATATGCGTGATGGTGATGATTATGATGATCATTTCATTTCGGCGTCTGTTCGTAGGAGGGTTTGGCTTTGTAGTTTGGAAGGTCATTTCAGTACATACATATGACTTGACTCTAATTCTATGATTTTTTTCAAGTATACAAACTTAATACAGTTTTTATACAAGATGCAATTTACAATGCATCCTCCATCCTCCTGTACTATGATGGGCGTGTGGAGTGGGGAATTGTGATTATGTTTTATTGTTTACAGTAAAAAAGTGCATTTTGTTATGAAGAGACATACTATTTATTAAAGAGATGTAAAAAGATAAATGACAAAACTCAAACAAAACACGGTAGCGGTGAAGTGTAGGCGAGAAGAGTGTCAGTATATGTGCATTGCATTGCCATCATGCATTGTCTAAGTAAACTGAATTGACAAGAAAAAATTGAAATGGATGCGACCCTGGCTGACATTGACCGTAATGCATAATTTTTCAACGTAACAGTCTCAAACAAAAGGAAAAATATACACATAGAAAAATGCCCCTCCTTCTGCAACTTTGTAAATAATATTTTTTTATGGTGCTAACAAAACCGTTAAGATCATTTTTAATCATGCAGATGGTTGACTGATATTCTTTTTTTTGCATGTGAGTGAGTTCCTTCAAAACTTAAGACAAAAGTGACTTGACAATGATTATATTGTTGTAGATGTGCGGTGCGGTATGGTATGGTAGGGTATGATGATACATTGTTTATGCTGAGGATTCTTATTAGGTATGCACATAAATTAATGTCAAGAAAGGCCATTTTGTGTTCAGTTATTTATTTATTTAGTTTCTATTTTTGATCTTCAAGTTAAGTCCTTTCTATTTTACCTATTCCAGAATTGTAGACTCTTTTGTAGGTTGTCTGCAAAAAAATATAGGCACTCATTCATTAGCACACTGCTTGTATCATTGTTAAGCATTTAAACATAGGTGGTAATTGTTCTCTCGAGAGAGTTATCCATGTAGACATACATACTTCTTCATTCTTGATCATCTTCTGAGTAAAGTGGTAGTGATAATGGTAATCATTACATGAAAGAATGTCATTACCTTACAACAAGATGATCTGTTAATCGTTACTACCGCTGTTTTACTGGTTGTCTTGTTGCTGCACGTCGTTTAGTCAGAAGAGATGGAGATGACTTTGCTGTGATAATAAGCGTTTTTATGTGAATTAAAATTACAACATAATATTTTTGCCCACACATTTACATCTTATCATTGTGCAGTAGGCAGTGTGTTTTGCACACGTACGTACAACATTTTGCATCAAAAATAAATTGTTTGATAATATACCATGTGGACTCTGCTCAGCTCAGGGAAGGCACTTGTTTTGGCAATCATTGAAGATCACGTTTAATGTCCAAAGATGCTGGCTCTCTGGCATGGCTTCTGTTTTTTTTGTTATTATTTATTGGCCAATGGTCAATGATGGAAATAAATGGAATGGACAGGACACTAAAAACCAACATGGTTATCATTATCATTGTTATGATTATCATCATCACTTCATTTTCACATTGTTTGCTTTACATTTTACAAGTTAACGCACGCACACGCAAGTAGGCAGGCAGTACACAGAGCACACGAGAGTTTATTTAAGCACATAATAATTTACTTACAAGCATTGTTGGCAGTTTGTAATTACTTTGGATGGATGGATGCGCTTCTGGCAGCAGATTACACTGCAAAAATATGTGCAAAGTGCATTTTTGCTCATGAGAGGATGATTAGGTAGCTAGAAAAGATTATCATTATTATCTTTATGCTTTATGATGAGCTGTTGAGATGTTTTTGTTGTAAATTTATGTACCTGTATACCTATTGACCGACAGTACAGTGATGTTTTATCACAAGAATGGGCTGACATGAAGACACGTGTGTAATGTGTTAACATTAATTTATTTTTACGGCAGGAGGACGCAAAAGGTATACTTATGAAATAGCTAATCAATATAATTTTTTGTTTGCAGATCATCATCCGCATCCCTTTAATTGAGGCCAGTAACTTGCCATTGGGTAGGGGATTGATTGTGTTTCCGTATTTCGTACAGAAAAGGTGAGTACATTGATATTATGCATAATTTTTAGGATCATAAATATTAGAATCAAAATTATCACCAACTTGATGAACACTTATTTTCATGGCATTATGCATTGATGTTGACCTAGTGCAGTAAATGAGTCTGCTGGACCTTGAAATTGCATTTCA
>JAQFXM010006824.1:0-12713 GCA_034693345.1 Entomobrya multifasciata | reverse complement strand
CTATCAACACCCCATTCGTTGATGAAAAGGAAACGAAACGAGCTTAGTATGTATTATGTACTAATGCTCACAACACGACCCACCACCAATTCATTTTTAATTTAAGTGGATGCATGTATAGCTTTCACCGCTTTGGTATATGAATTTTAAGTAATAAATAGCTTCACGTATACTTTATATAAGAAATTTATTAGCTCAATGAAGCACCCTAAAATTTTCATGGCCTCAATTTTCATTCAATAGAAAGTCATCATTCATCATAACCATGTGGGTGTAACAAGTTTTTTCAATGCATTTGCAGCCTGGTAAACTTCATCCATCTAAACGTTCTGCTCATTGAATCATAAGTGGATTAAATCATCTTTCCTAACTTTTTATTTTCAGACTACAACGGAAGTAATATATCACATTTTACTGGGTAACAAACTCAGAATGTCTATTTGAATTTCTGAGTAATTACTTTTAATTGGATAATAAAAATACTTAAATTGATATCAAGATTAACAAGCTCATGTTTGTATTTCACAAATACACATACAAACTACAGACAAACATACATATCATGAGGATATAATACTCAAGCACAAGCTGACGCAAAAAACTACACAGCATGATCATAACTTATTTTGTATAATTTTATTTTAAACCTAAGTAAACCATGCTATCAGGGAAATTACGTTTTAAGCTGGTTTTAAGAAACCCCCATTTTCCAAGAAAATAGAGCAGAGAAAATGTAGAACAGTAGGTTTTTAACTATTTTTTAGTGAATTGGGTTTCTTGACCTATGCCACTGAAGTAAAATCATTGAAATTTTTTTGGACTTGGATGTACCCAAAAGGGTTACATTTTTTTCGTAAAAAAACTTATGAATTCAGATCTATTCAGACAGTTATGCATGTTTAAGATATTTTCCGCAAAAAATAAGTAGCAGTGAAAATCAATATACGACAATGTAATTTATATTTAGCTTTTTATTGGTGATTTACCACCTTAGCCTTCATTACATTTAATGGAGCCTCCAGAGGTGTGCAGTTTGGAAGGCACTCAGACTCAGGTATGCAACTATACTATTTGCATATCGCACAATCACATTTGTAATGAATGATCAGTTCTTCGACCTCCTGAAAATCCCGGACTGCGACGACTTGACATCTTGCCAGTTCCGGAATAATCAACAAATCGATAACCAGCCCCAGAAGAACCAGTAGAAAATTTGGAATAGTCGTAAGATGATGGAAGTCGTCCACCTCCTCCTGATAGTCCTGCTGTACTATACGCTGCGCTGGCACTAGTAGTTCCTCTAACTCCTTGTTGGTATTGATACTGATACGACTGTTCATTGTCAAAGTATGGGTGCTTTGGTATTGCGATTGCGACAACGTTCGTGTGGTCACTATGATTAGTAAAGTTGTCTTCTTCAGTGGGCAAAAGTGTGGCTAGCAAAGAGACGATGATTTGAATGATTTCTGTCGTGATGTATGTCAGAGTGTAGAAAAATGTGCGCAACCTGTTAGAGCAATATACACTCAACAGAAAAACTTTTACATTTTTGTTACAAACCACGTTTGCATATACGCTTTCTCTCTTATAATGCATTGCAAATTGATTAAACTTTTACGCGATGACTGCTGTGAAAATGGTAACGATAAAAATTCCAATAGCGTGACAATAAAATGCAGGTAACCCACGCTCCAGCATACCAACTTTGAGGAATAGTGGCCAAATCTACACGAGAAGTCACGACTCACGACACACAAGATTCCTTTTACTAGTGCTCCAAGTAGTACACAAACAACTAGTATCCAGCCGAATGTGACTGCCCAGTTTACGACAATCCATAGTACTCCAGATACGTTAAGTTTACATTGAGCATATATACTATTATTACTCAATTTAAAAAAAACTGTACAATGCAAATGAAATATGAAAAACGAAATATATGAGCTGCCATAAAAAAAATTCATAAACATACCAAAAATACTACCTTGGAACACGGTACGGTTGTAAGGGAAAGTGAAATCAACGTTTCCCACAAAGGCGCATCGAGCAGCAATTGACTCTAAACAAAATGATGTGACATAAAATATTATGTTAGTTTTGCGCCTTTCGTCTCAACTATGGAAGGTGAAAGTTCATCGTGGCTACCATACTAAACATGCCCATAGCACAAAATTTCTATCCCCGAAAAGACGCAAGTCTCAAACACATAATACTTTAAATTGAGGGACAGAGAGTACAAAGATAAGTTTTACAAAATGCATGTAAAATCCGTATCTATTTAATCAACCCAGTTAAAAAAAATTCGTCATTGTCATCAGTCAGTTTTTTGTTTAACCGTCCTCGGAATCCTTACAGTTTTGGTTTTGGCCGATCATTTGTTTTTGTTTCTTTTCTTGAACTTCGGCTATTGAATTTTTGTAAATGCAATCACGCACGCCATCTGCTCCAGTTCCCCTTGGAGGATCGCAATTAGTAGCGTACATTAAACGCGTTTTAGAATACACTTGAATGGCCCAAGTAAATAGTAAAACTAGTATTGCCTGTAGTAGCTTCGTCCATTTGTAACCAACCTTTATAGAGCATTTACAGAAATCTATTAATCACCCGTAAACAATCAAAAAGAATAAAACTTAACAATTAGACATGCATACAACATTCAATACATGAGCACATAACCACATGTAAAAGATTGTGCCTATCGAACCTGATATATGAATCAACATTTGGGATGTGCTTAATTGTGTCCGAAACAGATCACTTTGAAAGCTATCGGCCTTAATGGCCCCGGGGCACATTTATTTGTTGAAATTACATAATCACGCAGAACTGCTGCATTGTGCAGGTCCATCAAACATGACGCACCTGGTGTACGGGCCATGATGATGCTATGTATCAAATGAAATACAACTAATGAAATAGCTAAAAAAAAATTGAACAAAATAATGTCTACACAATACTACTAAAATACATCGACAACTAAATAAATATAAAAAAGTAAATTATATGCAGTTTAATAACTTCAAACTAAATGACATTGACTAAAAAATTCCACATGGACTATGCCAAAGCCAAACCGTTCGAAAAATTGCTGGCTTCCTGTGCCAGCCTTCAAAACTACTCCTGTCAAAACCTCATCCTTTTCACGTTCCATCACTGGATGGATGGGAGCTCCAGCACCCAATCTAAAGTTTGTGGAAGACGACAAACAGTGATAAAGATTGTATGTGTCATTAAGTTTGAATTGAATGAACCCTTTTGAAAAATTGATGCAGCCAATCCAATCAGATATACTATAACATGTAATTTATTTCATAAAATGTAGTGCGTGTTTACAACACAGGTACTCCACGGTAATGTATCACTGCACTGGTACCGCTGAGAAATGCCATGTTATCAAAATCACAACAGAGTGCCATTTACGACGCGTTGCGAGTTGCGACGGAAAGTGAAAGCAGAAAGCATTTTCTTACATGAACAATGAGCAAATGAAGTGAACATTGAAGAGATTAGATGCTCTATCAAAGCTTTTGTACAGCTGCGGCTGCAGCTGCTCCTCGTTCCCTTGTCTGTGTTGTTTGGTCAAAGAGATGAAAAACAAAATTGTTGTTTGTGAAATTCACAAGTCTTGTAGTGATCATGTTTGATGCACATTAAAAAATATAAATTTTTAGTGAAAACTTTTGAGCATTACTTTTTTTGGAAACCAAATTTATAAGTAAAACAATTAAGTATTGTCATTGTCTATGACTCTCATTTAAGATGGCTGGAGAAACCGGGGAAAATCCGAGTGCGTCAAGAAGTTCCAGGAGCAAAACGAATGGAAGTTCGGCTGTACAGTATGCAAGGCGTGTGCATGAACAAAAGTATTCTTTTGAAGATTGGAATATAACTGTTTTAAAGAGTTCCATACTCCCTTCAAATTGCTACTGTAAAATTCTTGATAAGGACAACACAAAAGGTTTACTTTTGGAGTTGGGATGTGAACTTGGTGATGTGAAACTTCCAGTTGGAGCGGCGTTGGGTACCGGTCCTGATTCTGATACGTCAACTCTTCCAGCTATTAAGTGTCATGTTTGCAGGTAAAATTAGGCAGTGATAACTGGTTATAACTGATAATATCAGAAGGTTATACAAATTGTGATGGTATCTAGCATGCAAAAAAGCTACTAATTGATTTTATTTCTTGTGCTTTCGCAGGTACACAGAGCAATTGCCGCTGACACATTATCCTGACATGGTATTTCCTGATAACTGTGTTCACCTGGTGCATGAAACGTCAGGGATCGTTTTAGAATTTAACACCTTGAATGCAATGAAACTCATCTCATCTCAGGATACTGAATCAATCAAAGTAGCTTGTTCTGAAGCGTGGCAAGCCTCAAAGTAATAACCTCATAATATTTTCTATCATGTATTTTTAAAAGTATAGTTGCATGTAAGAGTTGTTATCTAACAAAAAATTTATGTTTCAGAACCGAAAGCGGATTACCAAAGGAAGTTCTTCACGATTACAACTGGACTTTCTCCACAGACTACCAAGGAACCTTAAGGACCGTTAATGCGGGCGATGAACTGAAAATCATTAAAAATCCGCCTGAACAACTAAATATAGAGAAACTGAAACGAAGGGAGAACATTCTTTTTTACGATGAGGTGACCTTGTTTGAGGATGAACTTCATGATAGCGGCATATCAAACCTGGATGTGAAATTGGTAATATTCTGTTTTTAACAGTGCTGCCGTTAGTTTCAAACGAATTTTTTTCTGTTAACTTATCTATGTATTTGGTATACCTTTTTTTCAACAGCGAGTTATGCCGTCTGGATTTTTCATTCTCCTCCGACACATGCTCCGAGTTGATCATGTCATGGCTAAAATTTGTGATACTAGAATCCATTATGAATGCGGTAACACTTATTTTCTCCGGCAGTTCCAAACAAAGCAGGCGTTATTTAAAACACTGGATATGGATCCACACCAGTTTTCTGATATTAATGCATTATCGCAGTATTTACCAGTGACGTCTGAAGTAACTGAGAAGGTTCTGTTGGAGTAAATGAAGCACCTACTTTTTTAAATTTTGTACAGCCCACCAGCTCATCACTCATCAGTAAATGATAATGATCTGTCAACTTAGTCGCAGCCTTTACTACTCACAGTACAACCAATTCTTTCAAAACTACATTTGCGACTTACAGCTTTAAAAGCACAATTTTTTTCTAGAGTGTATTTACTGTAAATTGTGTAAATACGGAATGTTTAGCGTGTATGCAAAATGAAATTTTTTGTCACATGAAATAAAAAAACTGATTCCAATTTAGCCAGCCGTAGTCGTATAATTTATTTCTTTATTATGCATATTTTATGCATGCTCGCCACATAATAATTTAGAATGTTTCATTTTTCAGATCAGCAATTATTATGGGCTGCATGCGTAGGTATTTTCGGTGATCTTTCAACTCATATTTACCTGTTATTAAACTAAATTTTACTACTACTTTTTTTCTCTGAAGGTCTTCATACATTTTATAACTCTCGTCTTCTCTGCATTTAATCTTCATAAATTATACCACCGCTTCTTAAATGATTTTATTTTCCCAGTATCACACATCTGTTCGTCGGAATAACTGAAACTTTTCGCTTATGATTCGTCATGTGCAGATTCTTTTAATATGGGTTGATTTCACAAAACCATAAAATTGATTCAACTAACAATCTAACTGATAACGATTTTACACACACATTTTTTTCAAGAAATCATCACATCCACAGCTTCTTCACTGTTTGAAAGTGTTTCAGCTCTTCCCCTGCAGATCCATATTTATCGGAATTATAATTTTGTTTTCTAATGCTGAAAACTACAATTTTTTAGCAAACGTTTGTCATTTTTGACATTGACGTTTCATCATTTTTTAAACTATAACATACTTTTCATACACACAGTGGTGTAGTTTTTTAAATCTTGAACTGATTTTTCAAAGTTTTGAAGTACAATTATGTCATTAAAGCCAAGCAGACTTAAAATTATTCGGAATGTTCGGATGCAACTAATAGCCTACACATTTTTAAGCATGAAGAATATATTATATTGCATAATTATACTCTCATCCATACATATTCACAAATATTACATTTTTTACGTACAGGAACATACATGTTTCGATAATTTACACACGCTGACACTAAAATGTACATCAAAATAAATTCAAACTATATATTTTTTTCTCTCTCAGGATTCCCGATCTCTAAATGTATTAGAATTAACCACTTTCCCGACTGTTTCAAAATGCGAAACTATATAAATACTGCAACGAAAGTATATACAATTTTTTTTCGTTCCTTGCATTTCTGTAGTTTTTTGTGTTTCTTACTATCCATATTATATTCTCAAAAATAAAGTAAACGCGAGAGATAAATATATATGTAATTTATACTAAATGTAGTTTTAAATACGTAGGTTATACTGATTTTAATTGTAATAATAATAATACTTTACAATAAATTAAGAGCAAAATTACATTTTTAACAAACTAACTGTCTGCAACCTAAAACTATTATTTTTATATCAAGTATATTTTTTTCTGTGATGTATTTGAAGAGAGGATTCTTATAGTACATATTATAATATGTGAATTCAAATCTGGCAATTATAATTACTAAAGTCTGGTGAAGCCGAAGCACCGCATTGAAATGAACGTGAGCGATGGGGTCCACTTGCTTACATTGAAGAAATCTTCGAGGGTGAAGCTTTTTCCATCGTGTCAACCCGATAAGGAGAACTGAAAATTAAAACATGCGTGTGTACAATTTGCATTATACATTTTTATTTGTCGGTTTTTCGATCATATTATTTAGGGCTTTATTTGTTGATCCACACAAGCAGCACAACAAGAGAGGAGATTAATTAGTTAGTTATTCTTTCAACTTTTTAACAAATTCAATTTTGACAGCTTTTAATTTTAAAAACTTACCGCTGTGTTCCCTGTCGTTCCTTTCGAAGTTTTTGAGGGCGACGGACTCCAGTTAGATTTCATGCTTAAGGAATCGGCAAGTGATGCCAAGGTGGAGTCGAGGTCATTCGTGATTAACGGCTTATTTGCTGTAGCCGCAGCAGGGGCCGCGCCTCCTCCCGCTCCTGACTGTTGGGGAGTCAATATAGATCCAAAGAAGTCCACTGAAATATAAAAGAAATGCCCGATGAATTTATGACAATTTTATAGATAAATTGGAAAAGCAGAAAGGGTGCACAGAAAAATCCTGCTAAACACTTTGAACAAATCTTTGCAGCAAAAGTAGGAAACGTGTCTTGGCGCAAAATAAAATTGACGCGTGGATAAAAAAGAAAAGGCTAAACAAAAACCTTTTAAGAAAATCTAATAACGTGCTTCTTAAGCTTTTTTTCTATTCTAACGCTACACCAGACCTGACTGTTGCTGCTGTGGTTGTTTAGTAAATGTTTGAGGAGTTGATGGGGGTGGTGGAGGGGGTGCTCCTTCCTTTGCTGCTTGCATTTCCATTAACATCATTTATTTCATTGTATCATTTTAATGAGGAATAATATTTAACCAATGTTGTACCTTGTTGCTCATTATTTGACCCGAATACATTGTTCATGTTACCACCACCTCCGTAGGGCTGCTGTATCATAGGTGGTTGCTGATAGAACTGGCCTTGACCCCCCATTCCTCCCATGGACATTTGTCCACTTTGGGCATATCCATTTCCTCCGAACGACCCCATTTTCTGCTGAGGTGGCGCACTCGAGAACATGTCTGCGAAAGGATTTGAAGTCTGGACTGGAGCTGATGACCCATTCCCATTTGTTGGTCCTCCTATTCCAAGGGATAACAAATCATCTAGATTTGACCCACCACCTGAAGGAGCGGCTTGTTGCTGTGCAGGCGGGGCAGCTTGCGCTCCAGAAGAAAAGAGATCCATAATCTGCTGGTTTTGAGAAGTTTGTTGGGCAGGAGCTGGTGCACTTGACAAAAATGGATTTGTCGCAGAAGGAGCTCCTTGCGTTGTTCCATCTAGAAATTTCATAGGAAAATCGATGGGTAAAACTTTTTGAAAATATTTTCGATTGCATGCTTAAAGTGCTATAAAATAGGCGAACCTGGTTTTTGCTCACGGAAATGATTTAATGCTGCTTCCTCCTCGGCTAAGATTTTTTGTTTTTCATCTGACGCGATAAATGATGATTGTGTATTGTTAAATGTTGAAACGTCCACTGAATTTTGTTTTGATGATGTGTTCAACTTTTTCCCTTCCAGTGTCGCAAGATGTTGTTCTAAGGCCTCAAGTAAAGAGCTTGGAGCCTTGGTTAAATCTGGAATTTCACCTTTATCGATACCAACAGCTTCTGCGACCTATAAAACATCAAAGTTCCCAATATGAGCCATATTTTCTTACACATAAATATATGTATTTTTCTTTGTTTTAATCAAGTCAGATTTAGAGATTTCAACACGGTTTTTAAGCCAGGGATAACATTGATCATCATTTAAGCTTTGAGTTATAAAACAAAATTAAAAAAGAGTTGCACACCTTAAGAAATTCCGAAACTTTATCCATCCGTGTCAAAAATTTCTTATAAAAATCCAATGCATCTTTAGCGGATTTCTTATTCATTGTGAAGTATTTTTCCAGTAAATTGATTACTGCATCATTGTACGTCGCAAAGAGGCGAATCAAATCTCTAAAAAGAAGTGAGAATCCAAATCGCATCAGCGAATTTCTATGTATATCATCTGGCGTTGAATCAAATTCCAGTAGAGCGTCCATTTGCGTCTGCAGGACTGGAAATGTTTTTAGTAATGGGTCAGTTCCCATTGTACGCAATGTACCATCCTCCTTCCTATTTTCAAGGAAAAATATAATAAAAATTAATAAATGTTTCTCATTACCCCAAGAATCTCGCAGTTCATTTTACTAAAAAATGTTGAGCTTACCCTCGCTTTACTTTACAGAAATCGAACGCCATGGTTCGGTATGAGAGGGCCTTCTCATTTAAATATTTTGCGTACCTTCGAATGAAGGGGGAAACTTCATACCCTAAAAAATTTCAACAATTTCCATGTATAACTTGTCAAGTGACACAATGCAGAGATGCAAACTACTTACAGCTAACCTGTACAAGATAACTTTTAATGCACTGATAAAGCAGGCGATAGAAACCCAGCATAAAAAATAGGTCCTACCTAAATATATTAGTTTTCATAAATATTTACACCATAACCTTTAAGAAGCGTTTAGTTTGAGTAATCACAAGAATCGGGAAAATAAATATCAAGTGAATTAACTACGAAGTCTATTTTGTGAGAAAAGTTGAAAAGTCTATAAGGGATTTGTAAAAGTTAAAAGAGTGTGAGTCTAAAAAGTATACGTGAGAGTGAGGATCAACAGTACTATTTGAATTGGAAAATGTTTGGTCAATTATATGACACTATATTACAGTTATATTCTAATCTATAAACATGGATAAGTGAATTAAGTAGCCGGAAAATTGTTGTGAAACGATAAGTGCGCACTACAGTGGCAATTTACAACTGATGAAAATAATTATTTCGAAGTTATCTGAGTGTTATTACCAAGTCTCGGTCCAGCACCAACTTCAGATTGCATGAAACAAAACAACATTCATCCATTTCATGATGCAATAATTAATTAAAGGGTAAATCATTGTTGAAAGTTTTGTTAAGGTCAGCGTTTTACACATCATTGTCAAGTCAGTGTCCCACCAAAATTTCGTGCAATTAATTACGGGTCTATTAATACTCTTGAATTGAATATAAATTATCATAGAATTATCGACAGGTGTCCATAAAAATTAGCATAAGAAAAAGTGTTTTAAATTTTTTTAAGGAGAATTATTGGAGATAAAACCATTATTACGACGGGCCATTCTAAAATTGTGCGTTTTATTCTATCAAGGGAAAGTAGAAGGGAATGTAAAACGTCATGAAAAGTTGCAGGGTTCTTATTCTTAGAACCTATAAGTCGGTCATTAAAGATAGGTCATTATAATTAGTTTTATGAATAAAGTATCAGAATATGAAAGAAGCTTAATAATTTTGGTAGCAATATTAAAAGTAAAACTTTCACTTTATTGAAGAGAAAGTTGGAGGTATTTTTTACCTTGAGGATTCGTCTTATCGAGAAATGATGACAACTGAAAGGTACAGTTGCTGGAGGCCAGATACTGTGTAAATCTCTATAATTCAATCCAAATACAATTTGTTTTATTAGCAATTTTGCAAAGGTTGTAGCAGTTGCATAAAATATTTCTCCCAACTTGATATCCATCATTACCTCATTTCCGTAACACATCAAATGATGTACGGTGAGTAGTGCTTTGAATACAACTACCCAATTAGTATTTTGTGATCTTTCAATTAGTAGATTTGCTAACTGAAGTATAGACACATTAGGTTCATTGGTACAGTGGACCAGATCTGAAAACGAATTATAATTCAAAAAACATTAATAAATTTGTGCATCTTATGCACATACATAACACACAATTTTAACTGCATTTTAAATTGGGGATGAAACTCACAATCTAAATGTTTCTTCTTCGGTGGAATGAGTTCTTCAGTCGTGGATTTACACACTGCCTTAGCTAATCCTTGCCCAGCTAAGGAATGCTTGGCTGCAAGCAGCCTGTCTGATATTGTCTGCCCTGACATACTCATGATTGCAGCTTTTTATTGATGTAGGCGTAACAATTGCTATGTCAAGTCCACATTCACAAGTGGTTGGTCAAAGGTGTTCCAAACTGAAGAGTTTGGAAACTATTTACTTCCGTCTCCACAAGGGGCCGCGTTGACAACTGCAAAACACTGCAAAATATTTACAATTTAGTTTGATTCCCCTTTTCAGCATATTAAAACTGAATTAGAATTCAGTATTGAAAGAACCCTAGGCTCAGTATTGACAGAGACCATCCAGTAAACAAGAATTGCTTATAATAATACTGCCTGTCAGTAAAACACTCATTTTTTCCGGATGCACTGCGCCTCTCTTTGACACGCCGGAGCTTAAATATAATTTAATATAAACTCTGTCTATCGAAAATACGCCCCCTCCGTTGTTCTCGTATTACACTATCTCTTTAGAGGGTGGTCTCAATTCTCATTGTCAACTTTTTGCTGGAAAATCCAAGCAAACGAATAAGCTTGCTTCATTTGCAAAGAGATTTTTGTATGAATATTTTCAAAGATTTGAAGAATTTATGTGTACCATAAACCATAATGAGCATCAATTTGATTATGTGTTCGGTTAGTGTTAACTATCAAGTACAATATGTATACCTAACATATACATAGCTTAGATTTTATTCGATTAATGGCAAGCTAGAATTAATATTTTATGCTCTTTCGTTACTCATTTGGTACAAAATATAATTGCACCTGAAAAATGAGTTTATAGCTTTGCATCCTTCTTGAATATCTATTCACAATCACGACTCGATCAGATCAAGTTGATCTTGAAATTTTAATCGTCCATAGTCTCATTCATTGAATATATCTGATTTAACCAATGACATACCATAAATATGCCATAATATATCCTTAAGATAAATTTAAAATGTGCACATGTCGCATATGACTAATGATTATGCTCGCAGATAAAAAATTTATTTGCTATTTTGGAACCTTCACTAAAACACATTTCACAGCCTCAGTTTAGCAGATATACATTGTCTATTTCTCTGCATTTACATCTCAGCCTCCAGCCTATATTTCACACCCTTTCCTCCCAATCCTAAACAATTAACATATTTTGCATGATATGCCATCTTTACCGTTGTAAATTCAAACTATAAACTAATTACTCCTCCCTCCGTATGTTGCTTAAATAAACATTTTCTTACCTGTTTACTTTTAAAATTCACAAAAACTTGGTTTTTATATTGCACGACCGAGTTGTGTATAAAATAGTCTAAAAGAAACTCGTTTCATTTAATATATTTTGTTGAATAATGGCCACTGGTTAAGGTTGAATCTTTATTGTCATCCTATTAGGCAAATGTAATTTTTTTGTATATTGATTTTTTTTGTTTTAAATGTGACTACACGTTTAGCGAGTACAAATGAGTATCATATTGGTGCATAAACTGCCACTTGTCTTTACTCTTTCAAAGGTTATCTTTTTTTCAACGGCTCCCCCACTCCGTATTGGAGTAAGCCAAGGATTTTTAAAAATATAACATATACAAAAAAAGTCTGCGAATAGGTGAAATTTCTGGTTTTATGAGTTGCTGATGATCTTGTTAATTTTTTTTCTTCAGCAGCGTTAATCCTCTAACACTTCTCAGCTTACTCTACATGCTTTTATGATCTACACGGTGCCAAGATTAAATCTGCTTCGGTTAAAAATCTGACAGCCGAAATGAAAAAAAGAGGAGTCGCTAATGTACAAATGTAAATATTGGTTAAATTACACCTTACACAGGTCCTCCTATTCCTTCTCTTTTTTACTCATGCATAATATCACCCTCCTGTATCATGTTTATGCGGAGAGCTACATCCTCTTAAGTCAATACAATTTTTTGTGGTAGGTACAACATCAAACATTTTGCTATCTAACTTGGCTGGTGGTGGTGGTGGTATGGTGTTGTTTGCTACATGCTTACAAACTAGAGAGAGAACTCTTCTTGTGTCATAGGGATTTTCAGTACATGAAATTGTGGCAAAAGGCAGTGCAGAAAT
>JAQFXM010006823.1:0-12714 GCA_034693345.1 Entomobrya multifasciata | reverse complement strand
AAAAATATCATTCTCAAACAAAGACGAATGGTCAGAAAAGTCCAGAAGGGACTGAGCTAAAAATAACTTACAAACAATAGAATGAGTTCATTCACGTGTTATCATTATCATCATCATTGCTCTACATACATTGCATTAAAACATGTCTAGTGGAATTTTAATTTTACAGACATAAAATTGAAACGCATGACATTTTACACGTAGACAACAATAATACAATCAAGACAAGAATTCTTACACTTAAAAAAAGAACAATATGAAAAGTAATCTCACTGGACACAGCATATGTAAAATATTCAAATAGAAAAACGCTGCTATGGTAATTTTCCGTCTCGTACGGAACAAATTGTATGTGTAAACATGCGTGATACTGCACATAAGTTTCAAGTTTTTAGTAGTCTGATTTAATGTTTATTTCACTATTTACATTACATTTGCGCACTCTAAAGATTTTTGAAGTTGTATATGAAGCTTATATGTTATATCTTGAAAATAGAATTGTTCACTCCTTTGATGTTGACTTGATATCTCCAACACGTTTGGTGATATCTACATTTTAAATGATTAAGATAACTATTTATAAAGGACTTTTGTAGCTTGTTGTAAATGCGGATGCCCGAAAAGAAGCGTTAATGCGGTTGTGCATACCATTCCGGGAACTCAGTTGGCACTTCATGGATAAGTGATAAATAAATGCAACTGTTAGAATTATTGGCCTTCGAATGTTTACCTTTTAAGGGCTTTGCAGAGCATTAAAAATATAAATGATGAATGGTTAAAGGAGCTAAAATTTAGAACTGTTGATAAATTTGCACCCGATGTTTTTATTCGTCTCTTATGTAACATGCTACAAGTCGTGGTGCGTAGCCGCAAAACAATTGTTATGATTTATTGATTGTTATAACAACATATCATTGAATTAAAGTTAGATGTGAGATTATTCACTGTTTCGAAACGCGAATATCAACTGCAACGATTTGTGGACAAAATATTCTTTAGATTAGTTTTAACTTTGATGCTTGTAGTTTATTGCATCATTTCTTTGTCATGCTCTCGAAATTAAAGAAAGTAATTGATTCTTGTTTTTCGAATTTCGTGAAACAGAAAACATTTGAATTTACTTAGCAACAAAAACAAGAAAGTGATACCTAGCTCTCATTACTTTGAATATAAACACGTGACGCAATACTATTTGCTGTTGACATTGACAAAAATCCGATCTACACATTACAAAGTTTGAAAATGCAATGAAGGAAAAGTTTGGTATCATCTGTGTTTCTCTCTTAGTTGTCCTTGAGTATTTTACAGAGAAATCTTCGTTATTCTTGGTGGCTTGCAGTCAATTTAGCTTGTAGTCTTTGCAAAGGTTAGGTTTTCGCAACATAAGCGTTTACACAAGTACAAACTAATCCAATTTGCATTACGTTGGATATGTAAAAGCTGATATAATACTAAAGTTTTACGAAGTAACGGTAAAAATGGTTTTCGTCAATGTTTAGTATAATTTTTTTATAACATTTCACAATCAGAATAATTTCAAGGCTCATTTGGCCTACAACGATTAACCTCATTGTAACATTAGCAATATTCATGAGGTATGTATATATTTTTTAGCTCCACACACATAAAATGCATGCCTGTCATTTCATACAATATATTTACCAGTGACGATATCAGAGAAAGCGTATTTCACCAATCAGGCCGTAAAGGAAAAGAAGAACAAAGTATTCGTTGACACGGGTAACCAATGCTGATATTAGGGAGAAGGCTCACCATAAGAAGTACTCACTTAACCCTTTCATGCTGTCGAATAATAGTATGCATGTATCTGTCACAATCACATCCGTACCCCTAATACTTTTCAAACATGAAAGGTATAGTAGTGCTCGAGATGCTCAAATCTTACAGTGCGTTTTTATTTCTCTGTTTTTTGTTTTGTTTTTGTGTACTTTGCTTGTGGACACTTTATTTAATGTCTCTAATAACAACATTTATTGTTATGTAAAAATCCAGTTATATTGCAAAAACATTTATTAAAGCCATTGAGACAAGTGTACTTATAACCAACTTTAATACATTTCAAGCTCATTTCTATTGTAAGAATTTTTTTTAAAAAGTGAAAGTTCAACACGAATTAATTTATAAATCCCAACAAAAATGGGTTCCCACAAAGCCATCAATAAGAGTATACCTGCATTAGGGGACCCTGAAAAACTCCAAAATGCTTTTCGTGGTGCGGCTGAAGTTTTTGGAAATCCTTTGGTACGTTTCAGAATTAAATGTGTACTCATATTGCACTTCTAAAATTATGCTGTTTGCACTACTTCCATATGTTTGTTTTAATGTATAAAATATATTTTCAGCTTTTAAAGGAGATAGTGACATTTTTCGTTTTTAACGAGGATAAACCTATATCCAGCAACATAGTCAAAACCGCCAGACTTGTGAACAAAAGCTGGCTTGACACAACCACCGATTTGCTGAAAAAATCGGCCACACCGGTCATCGTAATTACTTTGGATGAAAACAACTCTCTCAACGAGTCTGACGAAGTAAATTTAAAGGGAAAACGAATTGACAGTTTTGTGGCCCAATTCTCTAATGCAGAAAGACTTGTAAATTCATTCCTTCCGTTCAAGTTGAATCTGACAATGGAATATTTTCGTACGGAAAACCAGGAAAGTTTATTAGACTGTCTGACGAAACTTGGAAATGAACTGATAGAGCTTCAAGTAGAATTTCCAAGAGACGGAGGTTCAATGCCGTTATTTTTTCCAAGTTTCAGGCTTCCAATTTTACGGCGGCTGGTCTTCAAAATTTCGTACCTGTCAGCCCAAAAGCGTGAGAACGACCGAGGCTTTCATGGAAACAATGGAAATGGTCTTTGGCTACTTCAAACTATTCTGAATGCTAGTGAGAGCATTAGAGAACTGGTGTTTCCGTGGAAAAGAATAGATATGTCTAACCTTCCATGGGATTTTTGATTTTTGCGATTACCAAATTCTCTTTTGACTTTCCAATGTAATTATCCTTTAAGAAGTGAACATCTTGAAATTTTGTTTCGAAATCAACTTCCAAACTTGAAAGATTTGACGTTAGTGTTTAATCCTTTTCAACGACCAGAAAACAATTTGGTCTACAAGATTCTAGATCGTTTTCGAAACACGTTGACTACATTTGCTCTTTTGGGGGAGAAGCATACACTCTCTAGATTTCCACTGATGCTTAAGCTGGAAAATCTTCAATTGGAGAGTGTTAATTTTGAACAAGAGCCACAACATGATGTAGACCTGCAGGTTGTTCTTCCAAACATTCAACGTTTAACCCTGTCTGAACAATTTGATGCTTTAGTTGCAAAGTGGATTCAAGGTTCAAAATGTAAAAGTGTCAAGCAATTAGCTTTGGGTAACGTTAATGACGAACTTAGACGTGGAGATCCAAATTACGTGTGCTCGCTTAGCTTGGAAAGAATAGAGCAAGTTCACATGGCTTTCCCAAACTTACAAGTATTGCGCTTGTCATTCAACCCAAGTGACATGATTTGTCTAAAATACGTTTTTCGGAACATGCAGAATCTCAGAGATTTGAAGATTGAGCTTCGTGTGAACAGTGGGGAAGCCAACAAATATTATTTTGATTCAATATTTTTGGGCCTACCTGTACAAACGGTGAAAGCTCTACGAGAACATTCCAGCCCGGTTAATTTAGTTCAACGCAACCAAAACACAGAACCATCTATCTTAAATCTGACAGGTCCGATTTAATCTAAATTGATTTTTTACAGCCAAAATATCTCATGCATCAATCATAAAAAGTATTCTTTGTGGAATTTTACAGAGTTGACATGTCTAACATTAATCAACGAAGAAAGGCCTGTTGAACGGGGGCTCATCCGACCAGAAAGTGACGAGATGTCATTGCTGTCCAATTTGTTTTTTAATGAAGCCTTATTGAAAATGCCAAAGTTGGCAAAATTAAATCTCAGTGGAAAATTCCAGGTTTGCTGAACAATTTGTTAATTACAAGATATCCCAATATGCGCTAATTAATTATCACATGTTTATATTGCTTAATTTATTTGTCGCAGGTTTCCAGCAAAATGAAAGAGGTGTGGGATTCACAACACGACAGAAAGATGACATACCCGACGCCAGTTACCCCAGTTAGATGGTAGTTAAAGGTTTCGTTTTAATCCTTTAAGAAATTGGCACAATCACGATCAGTGAGAACCAAGCGTGCTTATGACAGAGCGTGATACAAACGCTTAAAATTAGATGTTTATGACCAAGGTGTATGATAAATTAGTTATAAACGTGTAATATGTGCTCCACACTAACTTCACAATTACTTTTTAGCGTAAACAAATATTATGTTCTTAGTATTCGAACATTATATTTATATCCTTGTACATTCATGGGTTATATCTAAATCAATAATCAAGTATTTTAGGCACAAAGATTTCCAAGGATTATAGAATCAAATAATATAACCAAGTTATTCTGTTGTTATTATGGTTAGGTTTCAATTTGTTTGAACTTCTCGTTTGATTTGTTTTCGAAATTTAGAATATGTTTTTAATTAAATCCTTTTTCGTCAACAATTCTTTTAACCTCAGCATAGATAGTTCACCTGGGCGATGGTTTATCCTTACTCAAACTACAATAGAAAGAACAATATGTATAAAGCCAAAAAGCTTGGAATATAATGTTTGGTCCGAAAAGACTCATAATTATAACGTGCATAATATAAATATTTATAATTTTAAGAATTCACTAATTTGACTAAAAGTTTAAAAGTGTTCTATTTATGAAGGTTCATGAGCTGTTAGATCTTATTTTGTTAATTTTTTTTATTTTTTGGCAAATAAAACGGGATTTTGGTCTAGTTTTTTTGTAATTTTAATATTCTTTTTAATGCGGACAAGACGAGTAGATTTTTTCATAAATAATTCCAGTTATTTTATAAAATTTTCATCATAATTATTGATTTCGAGAGTTTAAACTTATCTACTGCGTCTAATCTCATAACAAACAAATGTCTATTTATTACAGTTTTGTGCTAAATGCATATATATTGAATTCATTTTCTCCTTCTTCATGAAAAACACATCCGTAGTTTCATTGATCAAATTGAGGGCTGTAATTTTGCAGTAGCTGTATGTAATGCTTGTTTGCATATACTGTATGTGGAATCGTAACAGACTTAAGAACCCATGGCTCATTTATCCAATAGCTTGTGCCGTTTTCTCATATTCATGTTTTGCATATGTTTTATTCCGAGTGACAGGTTGACTGTTTATTTGATAAAAATAGTGTTCAAAAACATTTCGGATGTAGAATTCAAAAAGAACGCAGCATAAACAATATACCCTTATCTCTTATGCCAATCGTCGCCTCAGCACCTACTGAAATTCTTTTGAACATTATTTTTATCAAATAAACAGTCAACTTGTCACTCTGAACAAAATATATGCAAAATGTGAATATGAGAAAACGGCACAAGCTATTGGATAAATGAGCCGTATTTTCTTAAGTCTGTTACGATTCGACATACAATACTTTCTAGATGCAAGCTTGCATCAAATGCAAGCTTTTTTGTTCACATTTCTAACTGATTTCCACCTACATAGATTGCTATAGCTTTCCATCAGGCTATCAGACCAAAAGAAACAGCTGAGGCAAGAAAAAGGTTTGATGTTTACATGTACCGACTCAATTCTTTCAGTGTTTTTATACTGAACAGAAATACACTTGCATCAACATTTTGAGTGTAAAATTAATCAAATTACTCAAGGTATTACTGTCCCAAAATGAGGTGCTTTCTTTGTTTTTACAATTTGTCTTCATTTGACAGTGATGATGGAACTGAGAACAAAGTGAAAATAACAGATTGGGAAAAAGTCTCTTTGACTGCTATCAATAACTATTTAAATTTGAGAGATAAGTGCCAGTCGTATTCTAGTTTTAATGACGATGGGAAAGAAGACAAAGTTATATTGTGTCCAGAATGTGAAATTGTGACGTCGAATCTATCACTTTTGTGTAATCAGCTGGAGGAAATTAAATTAAAAATAAATTATTCTCTTGAACAATTTATGGGTAAATTGGAGACAGCTAAAGAAGATGAAGTGGATAATGGATTAGATGAAGAGCTGCTAATGCTAAGAAATAACTACATCCAAACATGTATGTCCACCATATTAACACGTATGATTTTATTATTAAATTAATTTGTGTAAGGGAATGAATTCTAAACCTTATCTTACGTGTATAGGCAAAAGTAAATTGAGCAAGTTACGTCAACCTGTGATCAAACTTGACAAACTGAAGATGTTCAAAGTCGAGATGAAAACTGAGTTGGTGTCTTCAGACGAAGAAACCGGATATGACTATGACGACTTTGAGATTAATGAAAGTTCGGCCTCAGTACAAGATCCGCAAGAACTCCAAGAGAACATTTTAGAGGTCAAGGTTACTCCAATTGAAGATGATGAATGGAATGATAGCTCAAGTGCAATGTCTTCAAGTGCACCACCATCAAAACCTTCTCATCATCGTCCTCCCACAAAAAAGGAACAACGAATGCGTGCCACTGATGTCAACGGCAACTTTGTCTGTAGGACGTGTGGTCTAAAGTTCCCTTCCTTGTGGGAACGTCGTCAGCATACTCATGTGCATCGAAATGCTCGAAACCATAAAGAAGCCAAGTTTATATGCACCCTATGTACTAACCATCAAATGTTTAAGGAGGCACATGGGTTAAGGCGTCACAATATGATATTTCACGTAGAACTTCTATTTCCGGATTCCAGAATTGATCGAATGTCATCAACTCAGTTTGGTGAATATTGCAAGCATGTACTTCATGTGGAAGGTCTGCTTTCAAAACTGCCCAATTCTTCGGGATACGTCTGCCAACATTGCAAGAATCTTGGTTTGGGTAAACAAGTCCACTTGACCACTTATTTGGTATTAAAAAAGCACCTGTTTCGCAAGCACAAAGATATTTTAGATGAGAAACTAGAAGAGCTTCAGAGAACGACTGGACCGGAAGAACTAAAGCAAATTGTGTTACCACCTATAAGGGATAACCGGAAGTGTGACGATTGTGGGGCTTCGTTTAGTCAGGCGGATAGTCTGAGTCGACATTTAAGGGAAAGTTGTCCTTACAGAAAGAACAAAGATGTGTCAGCAGCAAAGCCTTGTAAATGTCAAGAGTGTGGGAAAAAGTACAATTATACAGCGGCTTTTTATAGGCATCGAAAGAATAAGCATCCAAATTCAACTAAAGACCCAATGTTTATTTAAGTCTGTTTTAAAGTGAAATTTCTGATTATATTTTTATCTGTAAGCTTAATAAAATTTCCACATATTTTTATGCACAAAATATAAGTATTTCATTTAAACTGAATTTAATCATCAAACTATTATCACATTTTTTAGATCGAATTACCGAAATTACATCATAAATTCATTGTAAAAATCATTTGTGAGAGAGGTATGCATAATAATTTTAAGGTCGTACAATTAACTTCAACAATCGTAAACTTAAAGTTGTAATTTTTTTCATCTTCGTTCTTACAAGATTGCATACAGAATGTACACATAAATTTTTTTCCTTGGCATTAAATCCAAATCTTATCATATTTTTGCTTGACTATGAGACATAAGTGAGCCAAGTTTTTAATGATTTGCTTTTAAATGAATTAAATTAAATTCACAAATTAACTATTTATATGTATTTTATTGGTTGTGGTTTCAGTATTAACATAATAGGCTGGTATTGTCGTAGGACATGACAAGTTTTTTTGTTGAAAAGTTAAGTGGTAATTTAAAATTGATTTCATTTGCGCACACATACGTAAATAGGTTTGAAATATTGGAAAGTGAACCCACTTCAAGCTTTATTAATAGCATAGAAAGCCAAGGACAAGCAAGCCTTTCTGTTCACATTTCTACTTTGTTTATTTTATATTTTTGCATGCATTGCTATAGCTTACCAACAGAAAATACGAAACAGCTGAGGCAAGCAAAGTACTACATGTGTCGTGTACATAATATTTACTCAGAGTAAATGTCAAAGTGAATATAAATAAGCCATAATCATTTTAAAGTGGAAAGTTAATTAAAATACTAAACAACTCACTAAAAGTAGATGGTGTAAAAATGACGTGTTTTCTTTGTTTAAATAATTTGTCTTCATTTGACGGTAGTAGTGAGGATGAGAAACAAGATAAAACATTAAATTGTGAGAAAGTATCTTTGGCTGCTATCAATAACTATTTAAATTTAAGAGATAATCTACAGCCGTATAACAATTCTGAGAACGATGACAAAGGACCACAAGTATTTATGTGTCTGGACTGTGAAACTGTAGCGTCAAGACTAACCAATTTGTGTACTCAGCTGGAGGAAATTAAATTAAAAATAAGTTACTCTCTTAAACAGTTTGTCAGTAAATTGGAGAAAGCTAAAGAAGATGTGGAGAATAATGGACTAGAAGAAGAGCTGCTAACGCGAAGGCATAACTACCGTACAAAATGTAAGTTTTCCCTATTCGTATCACTAACTTAATATTACAGCAATTGAAGGATGAAGTAGTTTTAAAATTTAATATTATGTATTTATACAGGTAAACGTGAACTGGAAAATTTCCCACAACCTGTTATCAAAATCGACAAATTGAAAATGGTCAAAGTGACGATGAAGAATGAACCAGTATTTTTAGACGATGAAAACGGATATGATGACATCGAAATGAATGAGGCTTCGATTTCGGACCAAGAACAAGAACAGCAGCAACTTGAGGAGAACGTTTTTGAGGTTAAGGCTTCTTCAATTAAAGTAGACCTTGATATTAATTGGGAAGAGAGCTCAAAATCAACCAAGCAACGCCCTCGTCAAACAAAAAAACGTCGTGGAATTGACAAGGAAGGAAATTTTGTATGTACGACTTGTAATCTTAAATTTCCTTCATTGTGGGAACGTCGACAGCACACGCGTATTCATCAAAATGCAAGAAAGCTAAAAGAAGCAAATTTCATTTGTACCAAATGTGATAACCATCAAATGTTTAAAGAGGCGATTGGATTGAGACGTCACAACATGCTATTCCATTTGGAAACGCTTTTCCCCGATTCCAGAATAGAGGGAATTAGCCAAGCACAGTTTAGTGATTACTGTAAACATGTGCTTCATGTGGAAGGTCTACTTTCAAAACGACCGAATTCTTCGGGCTACCAATGTCAGCACTGTAAACACAACAATTTGTACTTGACTACATATCTGTGTTTGAAAAAGCACCTGTTTAAAAAGCACAAGGCGATTTTGGATCAGAAATTAGAAGATCTTCAAAAGACGACTGGACCGGAGGAACTGAAACAAGTAGTTCTACCACCTGTGAGAGATAATAAGAAGTGTGGGGATTGTGGGGCTACTTTCAGTCAAGCAGAAAGTTTAAATCGACATTTAAGACAGAGTTGTCCTTTTAGGAAAAATAAAGATGTGTCAGCAGCAAGGCCATGTCAATGTCAAGAATGTGGAGCAAGATATTCGGGTACAGCTGCATTTTATAGGCATCGAAAGGACAAGCATCCGAATTCTACTAGAGACCCTTTATTCGTTTAAGTATTTTCTTTATCACTTATTACTATATTTTGTACTTTAATAAATTTTATTTGGATTATAAAGTAAGTACTTACAAGTTAATATGTTGATATTTCTTACAATAAACTTTAAAATATATTAGAAGTAAAAAACCAGTCCATATTCTAAGAAACGATGTGTATTCTATGCAAAATATGATTGCAAATGTAATTATTTCATACTTAAGTATAAAAATTCCATAAACTCTAATGCGTATCATGAAATATCCTAAAAATCGGTTTTGCATAAACACAAGAAAATAAACTGAAAATACTTTAATGTAACATCTCATACTTCAATTAATATTTAAAAGATTAACAAAACCTCTCGTGCTATTTGATCATCCAGACAAGTTCTCAGTTGAAATAAATGATTAAATTACATCTTTTTGCAAATTTCTTGAAAATATGACATAACATGTTTCTTATCAAGTCGACCTTCTGGTGAATAAAACCAGTCTTGAAATAAAAGTGGCATTGCATAAACGATTATGTTATGTGCATCAGCATTTTGATTTTGTTACTAGTGTTGCATGTGATGCTATTAAAACTGTGAATATTTTACTATTATAAACACATTAAGAAATTATTATCACTTAGAAAGTCATTAAAGTTATTTTATCACCAAATAACTCTATACATACTTTAATAGTAAAATAGGCATTATGCATAGTGCTCAAAAAGGCATTATGGATATTTTACCACTTGATAGTTCGACAATGCTATGTTAATAGTAAGGCTTTACTATTGTTTTTGCTCGAGTTTAGCGCTTATCACACTGTGATGGTATACTCCAAAGACTGGTTTATGATAACTGCTTATATTCATAAAGTAAAACCATTAAGAGCATGCATGATTTATTGTGTAGTATGAATGGTTAATTACGTAAATATGACACTGGGTTACTATTTCTTCATTTAAAAATGCTGGTTAATCATATGCAAAGAAAACAATTATTATACTTTTGTAAGTTCCCAAAACCATTTATTTATTTATAAATGATTCTAAATTTATAGCAACTCAAATAATTTTTGACTTGAAAATAAAACAAATGTTACTCTAATGCACTACTGCTCATGCCTAATCATTATACATGAATAAAAGTAAAAGTGTAAATATAATTATAATATATCCCAATTCACCATTCTTCTGTATCCAACAACTCGCAATCCTCACACTCTTCCTTATCAATTGGTTGATCCATAACAAGTTTACTAACTGGACCACTTGCATGTCCACTTGTCGAACAGCCCTCAATCAGCTCACCTTTACCCACGATAAACGTCTTAATCCCAAACTTGGCTACCATTTGCCCTTTCACCGAAACTTCAATGGCATGCTCATCCAAATCCCTGACATACTCCATTCCCTTCCCAATATTCAATTTAAGTTCCCCCTTTCTCATATTTGTATCACCCGCCTTACCCGTTAATCTCGCAAAAGCAGTATACGGAATAGCATAATTTGACACCATTTTAATATAACTTTGAATATGGTATTCAGTACACGGGGGAATTTCAATTGATTGATGAATCTTGAACTCCTCCTCCTTTTCACTTGACTTACTCTCTGACTGATTCGCATAAGATTCACTACTCCACTTGTAACTCGTTTCCAGTTTCGCTTTCAAATCGGCCAAGATTGGCACCTTGATTGGGGGTTCGGCTTCAACGCTGGCGCCTACTTCCACACCGTGCACGTTCGAGAATCCCTCTGCTTTCGTCATCTCCAGCACTTCTTTCACCTTTTTGGATACAGTATAGACTTGACTCATCTTAGCAGGCCCATCGTTCGTCAGCACGGATTCTAACGACATGGAAACGTTCTCAAACTTGTGGTCTGCCGGGGTCTCCTTCGTGAACTCGAATTTCGTCACAGAAGCCTGCAATCTAAATACAAAACAAAACAATTAAATATGTTTAAAACACAAGTCTACATACAGTTTTATCTATCAAATTTTTTCTGGCATTTACTTTCCACATTTGACAGTACGCATTGGATAAAAGGAATGAGCGTTAAGAAAATTGTTGGTTTTTTGATAAATTGCACTGCCATTTTCATAATGCAAGGCAATCCAGTTTGTGCTCGGTGGAACATAAGTGTATGGAGGTTCGCAGTGCTCATTTTCAAACAGCGCAAGTCCGTTTCCATAGCTATTCAGCATACGAATTGGTGTGTCCCCTGTGGTTAGTGAATTAGGGATGTTTTGACATCCACAAATGTTTTTGAACGAGGTCAATTTTTTACCACCCGATTTGTTATCGGAGAAAAAGTCCACATCCAACAGAGGGCCGCCTCCTAACTCCTGACTACAAGCGGAAAAGCTGCCAACCATATAGCCACCGTTGTGGGACATCACTTGGTCTGAATCGTCAAATTTGGGAGTGTCCTTATCCACGCGCCATCTCATCGCGAACCTACTGTCAATACCACACGAGGTAGAGCTGAACAGGATAACACACTTGTCAGTTTTAATTGACTTGGCAGCAATCCTGTTTTTGGTGTCACTCGCTGCAACATAACAGCTTTTTTCTTCCGAGGGAGATAGGTTGAATTCCTTGTTAAAAACTACAAAAAAATAGATCGTTTTCAAATTAAAATTTTTAAATAAAAAAATTAACCCTGAAAAAAACTATGACCATTTTACAAGCTTATATAAATAAAGTAGGCTTACCATGGTAGTCCTCGTTGTTATACAATTGAAGACGTAAACAATTTGCGTTGGTCGCAAGGAACAGAAATATAAAAACTTTCATTTTGACTGTCTGTTTTTGAAATATGACTTGGCAATGTTTGTTTTTGATAATGCTATTGAATGGGATTGTGTTTGATTAAATTTGAGCTTAGAATTTGTGTGTAGCAGCTTCAAATTTTCTATGTGCTGTTAGTTTATAGTAAAAATACTTTCAAAAGTGCTACCCTGTTCAAAAACTAACTTTTAAAGATAAAATGACTTGAAAGCTAATATTGCTTAAACTTTGAATTTGAGTTCAGAATTTTTAGGCAGCTTCAAGTTTTTAGGTGTTCTCACTTTAAGTACGCTAACGTTTGTGATGATTTGGAGAGAACGA
>JAQFXM010006822.1:0-12714 GCA_034693345.1 Entomobrya multifasciata | reverse complement strand
ATTATTGGTGAATGCTAAATGTTGTCCAAATTGAAACCCGATAGTACCTGTAACTTGAACACCACGGTTTAATAAAGGTCTAAATGCAGAGAATTCTGTGTTTCTTTTGGAATCGTTTTCATTGTCAAAATAGTTTACTGTTGCGTTGACAACGTCGAGGTCACCTTGCTGAGTGAAAATTAAGGTGTAATTATTTTCCAGAAGTTCAGATATTTCAGCCATTGACTCCTCTGCTGGGGGAATTATCATGGAACTTGTGATAACTGCTGAGTAGTAATTTGAAAGGACAAATGTCAATAGCGCCCATAAAACTAAGAGACCTGACTTTGTCATCTTTTTACCGATGCCTACATTCGAAGATACGACCATTGTTAGTAAAGCGAAAAATATGAAGGAGAGTTGCCTTCTTACATTTATTTTGAAAGGATTTGGGGATATTGATAAATGGATTATAAATGTAGAAATAATCAGGGATATAAAAAGGCATAGCCAAACTGTAGATCCGAATGCGGAACTGATTGTTGGAAGCTTCCATGGAGGTGGGAATTTTGGGGTATCGCAGTAAACAAAATTAAAGTCGGCTAGGTCTAAACGGATAAAGCCAATATCGTTGGTGTGGTAACTGGGGTTATGGTAATGATAATATTTTTCCATTAGAAAGGTGAAGGAATACGGAGATCCTGGATATGCGTTGACGGCTGGAAAGACTTGGGGAAAGTTGGATAAATTTAAATTTAGTTTTATAGCACAGTTGTCTGTGATTAAGGTAGAGTTTGTTGAGTCAGCTATGGTTTTGAAAAGAATTAACATTGGACCAAAGTAAATGAGGGTGCGGTAATCTGCGTGGAATGCATAGAGTTAACAAAATGTTAGGGTCATTTAGTACAAAAAGTACTATATAATGTTTACGGTATTAAATTGCTTACATGAAATATCTGGTCGGTTATAGTAATCTCTCATCCTGGAAAAGTTTTCAAATATAATATCCAACCATTCTTGTTTAAAGTCGTAAAAGTTGAAGATAATTATATTAGAAGGATCTATATCATTAAATGTACTAGAAATTTGAGTTGGTGGACAAGCCGAAAATGTAAGAATGGGATTTAAAAGAAGAAACAGTGCAAATACAAAAGAAGCTAGTAAAGAAACCATTTTTCATCGTTCTGAATTGGAAATTCTGATGAGTTGGGATCGCTGCAGGTGAATGACTATAAGTGAAAGTGCTTACGTAAATTCATTAGATAGTGATCTAGATCATCTCACTTATACTTTTTTAAATTGCTGTCACCAATAACTCTAATAGCTTTTGACAAAACTATTCGAGTAGAAAATGAAAGGTTTTTCAGGTGCCTATGTGTCGGTATTTAATTGAGTTCAGACAGGATACCTATAATTTGTGTGGTCGGGTCAGTTTTGTATTTAAAAATTGTAAACAAAATGTAGATATACACTCAGTATACAAACATGTATCTAATGCATGTTCCCATTCTCCATTTTAATGGCCAATTATCTTTTATTAAAGCAACACAAAGCTAAGTTTAGCTTTTATAATTTAATTTTACAGTATATTTTTTGATGGTTTCTTTTGTTGCTTGCTCATCGGTATTTGAATTATATATCTGAATAGAATCGCTTAAGGAACTTCTTGTAGTATACATATATTCAACTGATTAAAACTAAAGAGATGTGTATATGAGTTTTAAATAGAGTCAATTAAGTGAAATTTAGTTTCGTTACACGTTCCGAACACCTGCTGTTCCATGTCTTTATTACTTTAATTTTATTTGTACATCTTTATTTTATAAAGTACACAACACGTATATTTTATTCTTATATTATACCAATATTTACTGTAACCAACTTGTAACATCAAAGCTCGCATCGGAAATTCCTGTAATTTGAAAAATATACAATACTTTTATAATGATAATCTAAACCAAAAGTCCAAGTATACAAAAATAGAGCCAACAGGTTTACCAAAATTGGTAGGACCAATTTGGCAGCCCTAGCTTCCAAAATATTGAATTAAAAATCGTTCTTTACGTACCATTATAGCAATCTGTGAAACTATAAACATATGAAACTAATAATGTACTGCTAACGTTAACGTGCTAATAATGGCCAATTCTGTCATATTATTTTCTAACGGTATTTATTAGAAGCGTATTATTCGTACTTCAGGCAAGATAGATTAAAAACCAACTAAAACCACGACCTTGTCATGGCGTTGTTGGATCATACTTATTTATTTGCCATGATGTAGTACTTGGAATGTTCGAGAGCTTACCACCATGCAAACTAAAACTCCTGACATACAGTGTCTAAAATATCGTGAATTATCGTTTTTTGTTTTCAGTATAGTTGGGATTGTCCTATTTATTCCAGTACTCTTTCAAATATTTATAAAAATGTTCCATTATAAAACACGAGAAGCTACACACGAAACCTATGGCAATACACCAGAAAAACACAGACTTTATTCGGCCATCCAATTTTAACGGTATTAATTCTTCTGATGTATTTTTGGCGTCTTCAAAATCATAAATAACTTTAGTAGGCCCTTTCACCTTGGACCTGTCCTGCACTCGGGAAGAATATTGTATTTTGCCAAGTTCTGTGTACCAAAATGCGTAAATCCCAGTTTCAAACAGAGTTCTAGCGAGTTTTACATGTTTTGTTCCTTTCGGTGGCGTAAATATTTGGTACAGAGCACCGCCGGAAGAAATTGGTTTTTTTCCAATATAACAATGTTTACTATTTACTTTACTTACCGAAGAATTTTTGGCATTTTCTGCCATTGCAGCATTTGCAAAATCCAAAAATGCTAACACGTTATACCACAAATGAATTGTCGCAACATTTTTGGTGAAAGCTAATGAATGTCCAAATGCGATACCAATAGAATAGGTGACATGAACACCACGACTGATCAGTTCTCCTAATGACGCAAAATCTCTCTTTTTCATGGAACTGTTTTCAATACCGAAATAACTAACTGTTGCGTTAACCAAATCTACATCAGATTGTTGACGAAAAATTAAAGTATAATTGTTTTCAATAAGTTGAGATATTTCTGTCATTGACTCTTCTGTTGATGGAATTATCATTGAACTGGTTATAACTGCTGAATATAAATTTGACAGGACAAAGCTTACAAGGGCCCACAAGACTAAGAGGCCTGACTTTGTCATGTATTTACGGATTCCTACGTCCGTGGATATAAGCATTGTAGTTAAGGCGAAAAATATATAAGATACTTGTCTTTTGATATTTATTTTCAAGGGATTAGGGGAAATGGAAAAGTGTATTACGAGTGTACAAATAATAAGGAAAACGAAAAGGCATAGCCAAACTTTTGGTTCAAATGCGGAACTGATTGTCCGAAACTTCCAAGGAGGTGGGAATTTCGGGACATCGCAGTAAACGAAATTGAAGTCTCCTAAGTTTAATCGCAGTACCCCTATGGTGCTTGTGTGGGTGGAAGGAACTGTGTTCTTATTTGGATAATAAGTTTTTATTAGAAAAGAAAACGAATACAGAGCACCAGGGTATTCATTGACAGCTGGGTAGATTTGTGGAAAGTTGGTGAAAGTTAGGTTTAACTTCGAGGCACAGTTGTCCGTGATTAAAGTAGAGTTCGTGAAGTCTGCTATGATTTTGAAAAGGTTGAGAAGTGGACCATAGTACACAAGAGGACGGTAATCTAAAGATTGGAATTATAAAATATTGAATTTCAAGTTTGGTGCATTGCAAAAAATAAAGAAGATGGGTTCATTTAATTTTTGCATTGCTTACATAACATAAATCCAGGATCTGTCCGGCTGTAGTAATCTCTCATCCTGGAAAATTCTTGGAACAAATATTCTATCCATTCTTGTTTGAAATCGTAAAAGTTGAAAATAATTATTTTAGATAAATTTACACTGTTTTGATTATTTGACATGGCCGAAGTTTTTACAGATGGGCACGACGAAAATGTTGGAACAAGGTTATAAACAAGTAACAATGAAATTGTATAAAACGTTATTAAAAAAGAAGAGCAAGAAATGTTGATAACCATTTTTCATGGCACCTTGATATGTTTTTAGTGGTGTGGGAGAAATATAAACGCTTGTATTGCTTGTTTTTGTGACCAAACAGTTTAAGTTTCATTGTAATTTTTTAAACTGTTGTAATAAAGAGTTTTATTTGCTATTTACAAGCTGGAAATTACAGCTTTTAAACATGCGTAGGTTTGAGTTGTGGACATATTTGTTTGTGTAATATATCAACACATATTGTATTTATAATTTACAAAGCTTTAGATTTATATCACATTATATCTTAGGCCACGTATGGCATAATCAGTAGGGCGATATATTAAACCGTTTTGTTTTTCAAGATATACAAAAGGACATGAAATGTTTTTAAACCTATTACCCAATTTATTATACATAACAAAATAGTATGTAATTACAAAAACAATGTACACATGCCTTCATCATCCCACGATCCAAACATGAAATTCTTCAAACAACGCATTTTTAGGTAAGTTTGCTTTTATTGTTATACGGAGGGTATCAATTTAATAGTTTGTGCAATTATTTTGCCTTAGTCGCCATTACATAATTCTTCACCAGGATGTTTGGCTTATCTGCTATTATTAAGTATCAATGTATATTGATACTTACTGAATTCACTGTGTGTCCGTCCGGCCGTCCGGTCGTCCGCGCGATAACTCGAGAACGCTTTGACCTATTGACCCCAAATTTGGTGTGTGGGTCACTTGGGTCAAGGGCAAGAACGCTATTGATTTTCAGCCCCCTAGGTCAAACCCAAAGGTCAAGGGGCGACCCCAAACATGAACCCAAATAAGCCTATATATGATCCCAAAAGACCCGAGACATAAGGTAATTGACCCCAGACATTACGTAATTGATCCCAGACATTACGTAATTGATCCCAGACATTACGTAATTGACCCCAGACATCAGGTTATTGGCCTCAGTAAATTACTTAATTGACCCCAGACATTACGTAATTTACTGGAAACATGTCTCAGCTTGACCCGAAACAGAAAATATCAACATTGATACTTATTTCTAAGATTTACATGTTCGGGTGTACTTCTAAAAGTACACAATTAGTACCAATTGCTCGGCAAACAAATGATTCGATATCGAATCCAAGAAAACCTTTATGATTATACTTGCCTTTTTGACATTCGGCATATTCATATTCATTTGGGGCCCCAAAACTACGTAAGGCCGACGCTTATGGATGCATTGTCATTAAAATATTGGTTATCAAACCAGCATGTGCAAAATCTATTCTGGTTTTCTATTTATATTTTCAAGCATTTTGTTTTTGTTTGAGCCTATTTCATTTATTTCTGACAACAAAGTGTCCGCACGTTCATTTCATTCCAATCTTAATACTAAAAATAATTTTAGACTTATTTATAATAATTTCGACAAGTATGACTGGTTGTATAATGTTCTGGATCAATGTACTATCCAGTTTTCTCGAAAAGCTGGTCTAAGACAAGATTTAGTTTTAAGCGCACTTTTCCACTGCAATTTGATTTTAGGCAGAACCACAACATGCGTGTCTCTTCATACAGTAACAGAAAAGAGATCCAGACTAAAGTATATCAACAAATATATTCAAGGCGACTACTGGAACTACACGGAATATCAAGATGTCTCTGCAAACTTTGTGCAGATATTTCTACGCACGAAATTCCAAACATTGTGTCTTGTAAACATTGCCTCATTTACAGCAAAATATCTGACCTCGTCCCATCTCGTCTTTCCTAATGCTTTAGCAACATATCATGACGTTTGGAAGTATCGCAATATAAGTCCAGTTCCCTATGATTTCATTATATTACCAGCTTTCGACATTTATAAACCTGAGATTATGTTAGGACATCATCATCTTCGAACACAAATAATCGTTCTCTGGAAATTTGAACCTAGCAGTGATCTAATATATTTACCATTAAATATTTGTTTACCTTCTTCACTTTTTTTCGAATTTTATAAACTAACTGAAGCCCATATAGTAAGAGTAAAGGTCACAGCAGCAAATGACTTTTTAAAAAGCCTGAAAAACATAATATCGGACAAACCTCTTAAGAAAGAAGTTTTTAAAGTAAATTCGTTTGTCTCTAAATGCCCATACTCTAAAGGATTAGGGCTGCCCATTGTTAAACACATTAATTTTTTAAGCTGTCTTGTCGACATTGTGAATGTAAAAACATGTCGCAACAGTTCAAACAATGCTGTCATTCCTTTGTTTAAATTTGTTGAACATAAACTTGTCGACAGTGAAATCCAAGTCGTCTCGTATGGAGCTCAGCAGATTAGCATCAAATACACAATTTATGTCAAACGGAGTGAAATTTTGAAGAACACATTTATTGGAAACAATTTCATTGCCCTTTTAGCTCCAATATCTTTTCAAGGTTGGATATGGCTGGTAACAACTTATGTAGTTCTAGGATTTGTGTTGCGAGTTACTTGTGAGGGACCAATAAATTCGTACTTTTGGCTTATTATAACTGCAGTTGAACAAGGAACTGATCTTCGAAGTAATGTTAGCAATAAGTCTTGGTATCTGGTTGGTATATGGATATATACTGCATTTATGCTTCGAAATGTTTATACAAGTTCAATGTACACGTATATTACTATTAAACCCAAACTCAAAGGTATTCCTGAAAATTTTCAAGATCTTGTAAATGACAGTAAAATGCAGCTTTACTACACTGACAATCTTAGAGAATGGATCTTGGAAGAACAGAAAAGAGATTCGACTCAACCTAAACTTGGTTTTGTTTCCTTGCATAACGGTTCTGAAACTAGACGATATTATTATGTGAAGTATCCAGAACGCAAACTAGCATGCACTAGACTTGATATTTATCAAGTTCTGGACGGGTATCTGGATGATGGAGAACCAGAAATATGTGGAAATTGGACACGTTCAGGATATCTTTATTCAACTGAAACCGTTACTAAGGAAGGGATTTGGGAACCTAGAGGCGTTTACTCGAAAGCAACGATGGCATATTTTGGAGGCTCTTTCAACATTTACGAAAATCTAACTGAACCTGCAATGTATCCTATTTGGAAACATTGGACGTATCCAAAAAACTGGATTCTATCTGAAAGTATAGAAAATGCAATGAGTAGTTTAGTAGAATCGGGCATAAGTGGCTATCAACTACATTGGAATGAGCTATTAGCACAAACAGAATCCTTAAAAGAATTCAACCATGTCAATCGTTTAAGGTTACGTTGGTCATTTTTTGGTTTATCGGTTCGGCTTATATCTAAGCATGCAACTCTGGCGACATTTTCAAACTTAGCAAGCATTGTAGCAAAGGAGAATGATGAGAAAATAAATCCAGGTAACTTCAAAGATGTAATGGTTATTTGGTATTTATATGCTGCAGCAAGTCTAGTAGCATTTCTTATACTTCTTAATGAAACAAAATGTTTTATGCACAAATATAAAAAATCGGAAAGAAATTACAAATTGCCTGGATTTCTAAAATAACAACACTGTGTAGGATTGTGAACTCCTTCCTGAAACATAATACATGCACCCGGAATTGAAGTATTTGTAAGAAGCGACATTAAAAAATACTTTTATGTAGCAAGGTGCAAGTTATGATCATAGGTCCAGAAATTTGTGTCAACTTTTTACGTCTTAACTTGACAGAATACGTTGAGGTGTTATAGATATTGTGATAAGTGACATTTATTTCCTTCTTCAAATCCGACTAAAATTGATTCATTTTCAGCGAGGTCCCTATTTCATTTGGGTCTTAGTTCAGTTAATCAAATTTTGATGACAAGATGAGTAGTAATAATTTTGCTTTTTTATTGATTTGATAGTTTTATTATTTTTAACAGGTTTAAAGTTATTTTCATTATTTTTAGAAACAAGCATTTTTGTGATAGCTACACAGGTAATAGCAATATATGTGGGATATTTACAACATATCGGTTTGATTTCAATAAAAATGGTCAATTTAAAAAAAATACAATACATAATCAACAAGCCGGTGAGACTTAAGTTGCGATATATGCATTCGACATCATCTCTTTTGGAAAATAATAAGGATGCTGATAAAACTTAAACAACATCTTGTAAATTATACATAGTATTAATATAAATTACGAAATTCATTACAAAATCCATTATTTAAGGTAAAAGCAAAAAACAAACATTTAAATTAGAATAAATCAAATTTGTATTAATTCATATAATAAAAAAATCTAATGTACATCAACAAATATTACCTTACGTACATAACTATTTAACTTATTACTTACCAATTCAAATTTTTATCATGAAAAAAACAGATAATTTTTAACCTTTTACATATAAAAGTATATTAGATTACTATTTCTACGACTCACAAAGATTTTTACAAAAAAAATTTATCTGTTCAATTAATTTAGTTTGCCAAATTTATCGTGTGATCTCCCAAAACTGCTGCCGTCCGTGGGAGTTTGCTGTAACCTGGAATTTCTTCAAGTTCACAAAAAAAGTCCAAATATTGGAATCTCCCATGTTCTCCTCAAAACCCATAAACTCAATAATCGAGTCCAATTTTTGTGAAACAGGTAACTCGTACGTCACATGTACTGAAATTTCCACCAATGTATCCTTCATGGGTAACAGAAAATCCAAACACACAAAGCTGTCAATCAATAATAACGACATCTTTTTTAAATTTGGCAAAAAGAGCCTGCCAGTTTTAAAACTCTGCCAATGTGGACCTTCTGCTGTTTTATCAGAACGTTCAGATGCGAAACGGAATGAAACAAGAGTATTCGTAAATTTGTTTTGAATCATTTGAAAAATAGTAGCGCATCCAGTTGATTCGTCTTCATTAAGCCCATGAATATTTGTAAGTGCCAAAGATTCTAGAGACAACTAAACTTCAGGTGAACAAAGCTTTGCAATGTCTTCTTCTGTCTCAAATTCCAAACGCAAAAATTTTAAATTGGGGAGCTCAAATGTAAGAAAATCGAAGTTAGCTCTGCAATAACCGAAATCTAAAGATGAAATTAGGGTATTCTTCAAAATAAGCTGATTGAACACCGGTTCTGGAAAGCTATCAAGTTCCAATGTCTCCAAGTTTTTCAATTCCGGGAATGGAAAATCGTTTTTATACTCGTTGAAGTTAAAGTTCCTATGCCAATCGCTATACAACCACGAACATTCACCCCAAATTCTCAAATGTTTTAAATTTGGAAGTTGTGAAAACCAGTCTTTGAAAATTGACGGGTTTCGGTAGACGAGAAACTCATTAATGGTCAAAAACAAATTTTGGATGTGTTAGCCGTATTTGGATAGCAGTACTGAAATTTCTTTTGAAAATTGTACGTAGTCTTCGACAATTGGTTCATCATTTTCATCAGCTTCAAATTCATCTTCGCCATCTGAAATGGTAACCACAAGATTTCCCCAAATCAGAGGATTCCTTGATTTAGGCAGATTTGCTGTGTGGTTAGACTCAAAATGACGAAGAAAATTCCGTAATTTATTGGAATTGTTAGCTTGAATGTTGAAATTGCTAAAGTTGGCAGTGTACATTATTGTTCTGAAAGCTTTGCCAATATCGCACATTGATTGGGCCTCTCCAATAGTTTGACCAAAATGCTGATATTTTTCAGAAATCATCTTGTCAACATCATCGTTCCACCTGGAACACACTTGTCGACATTTGAGGACATCCTTTACAGGTAATCCTGGAAGACCATCCTTGTTCCAAACTGTGGGCGCTACAAGAATAAGGACTTCCTTCAGTAGGTATTCCGATGGTGAAATTAAATTCCGGAAGAATAATGATGAGTTGGAAAGATTTTTAATATCTTTAGTTCCCTTTCCATGTTTTACCAAGTTTTTCGCCACAATTTGCCAGATCTTTAAAAAATGAATAATGCTTGCTTGTACAAGATATTATTAAAATAGCCTTTAACATTTGTGGTTTGCTCTATTACCTCTACTGGAAGAAATTTCATTAAAAGAAAGAAATCTTGATCATAAGTGTCCCCATTCTCATTACAGCTTATTACACTTTCAGTGGTAGACTGGCTTGAATTTTGTTTTTCAGCTTCCATGGCTATTTCCAGTAAATAAACGTAGCAACCAATTTACAAAGTCACTATCTTTTGAAATTAAGTTCAAATTAACTTGAAATATTAGTTTTGTCTTAGGTTGCACTTCAGTAAACCACTACAAACATTGAATCTCCTTTCACACAAATTTCTGTAATACTTTCCAGCGAAACCATCATAAGCAATTCGTACACTGGGACCATAGATGAGATCATCACACACTACACCCTATTATTCCCATGCATAATATTTTGTTCGTCAGAGTATCAGTTTGGGAGCAGCACATGTTGGCAGTGCTTTCTGACACAGTATTATATTCGATGAAATAAATGTGAAAGAAGGCCTGCAGAAGACGTGAATTTTAGCATTACATAAAGTAGATTTCAAATCTATGTATACATGTATGTCTTAAGCGTTTTTACTAAAACTTGAACATTTTATAGTAAAAACGTACGATCCATAATTAGCACTAAGGCATCCAATTCACTTCCTATACTTCAAATGTTTTCCGAGATATGTAATCATATATCCTCGGTGGCATGTTAAACATATACTTTACTATTACATACATGATAGCATACAATTCAATAGAATGAAAAACGTTTTTTAGCATCTACTTTACAAATAATTTTCGTCTTATGGTCAAACGTATCCTAACGTACTGCATTGGTCTGTCTTGGTGTTTTGTTCAGTATGATAGAATGTTAAACTGCTTGAAAATAGAAAGAATTTTGTGGATTGTGGGAAGTCACTTGCTAGCAAAAATGCAATGAAATCATAATGGCCTTTTTACTATAGCATATCATGATTCAATGTATTTTCAGTGTATAAAAATACACACAGCCATTCCAAAACATATGATCATCTCTGCCATCATCATCATCATCAGGCCTTCTTGTGGGAAGGGTGGGAACTGCTGTTCTGGGCAAAATCATGAAATCCCACTTTACTATGAAATAGTGTCTGATTACTGTTTATTTACTGTCAATGAATTATATACTTTTCTTTGTGTCCGGTTGTCCTATTGTACGGCCGTTCAAACTAGGCTTAAAATAACTAGCTAAATATGACACCAATAAACAATTGATGAGTTCTGGTTTTCTCAATTACCCAATAATAAGCCCCTAAGAGTAAAGAAATAGAGAAACGTTCTAAATGCAAATGTGTTACTTTTCAAACAAGCTTGTACTTGTAGTTTTGACTAATTCATTGGAATATATATATAAAATAACAGCATTAAGGGATGACAGTTGTCATAAATTTTATGTATTTAATAATTTTTTGTGTTTACTATTTTTATATTCAGTAATTTGAAGATATCGTATCCTATTTATCTGTGTTCCACCATAGTTTTTAGTAAGCTAGTTAATTTAATAACTTGCTTTCCCAATTCTACCCGTATCTGCCAATCATGAAACTAAATAATCTTTACATTCTATGTCGTCACATATAAGTGTATATCCTTAATTTTATACTTTACAAATTCTACTATAATTTTGATTTCATTAAACTTTATTTTATTAACTATTTTTATTTTATTAACTTAAAACTTGGCAGTTTTCCAAAATGTAAGTTTAAAAAATTAGTTCATGTAGACCGTTCTCAAATATTTAAAGTTCTTGTAAATGGAAATATAAGCTTGAATGACATGAATGCCAAATAATATTACCGCATTCAGTACAAAAGATTACTATTGCTGTTGAATTAACACACAAAACCGGTTTGAAATAAATTATGAAAAACAGGTGTTCTCAATCAGACTTTTTATTACGATTTGTCAAGTTATTCGTGCACTTCAGTGTTCACAAATGAGATCATAAAGAAATTCGTTCGTACTATTGAAAAATATAGTAAACAGTTTAGAACCAGGACGTATACACTTTGCATTTTGACAGAATTTCACATCCAGTAATACAAAATTTTCATTCGCGGAAGATATGCATTTAAGGATAAACTAATTGGAAAGTTGTCTATTGTAAAAAGTGGAACGTAAACCATCTTCATGAATTGGAATGTTTTTGCTGAACCTACTTGCGTTAACATAGTAATATAGAGTAGAATAACTTTTAGTCATCGAACTAAATCCCTGTTGTTCAACTGTTGCCGTAGAGATATACCTGAAAGTAATAGCGCAGCCTGTCTTATGTTTCTAGATGGCATGTTATACGAATTACTAATACATACATGTAAACATACAATTCCATAAAGTGACAAGCGTTTTTCCAGCATCAACGCCAATCAATTTCTTCTAATCAATGAAGACATCTAAAAGTGGTGCGTTGGCCACGGTCTCGCTGTTCGTTCAGTAAGATCAAATGTTGTGCTGCTGATGCATCTATAGTTGGGCATTCGTGGGTTATGATAATATTTAAGCTACGGTTACATTAATGAATAGCAACATTTTCACTATAACATTGGATTATTCTATTCATGTTTGCTTGTATTTGCTCAGAATGTTAAGCTTATTCATCCGTTATATCAGTACTTCAATATATCCCTTTAGCATGATCCCACATTGTCGCAAAATGTATTCATTTACTGTGTGTTAGCGTGCCCCTTTTCTGTAGTTGTGGGAACCTGGCGGTGGATGTGG
>JAQFXM010006821.1:0-12717 GCA_034693345.1 Entomobrya multifasciata | reverse complement strand
GCTAACTGCTGTAAGTTTGTATTTTGTATGCCTTGTGAACATCTTTTGAGTGAAATTACAAACATGTAAGCAGTGAATATACTATGCTTACTACTCTGCTGACGACTAGATTTGTAATATTGAGTTAGTGAGTATGCGTGAGCTTTGTTGTTAGGAAGTTGGAAGTAAGGGAAAAGCGAAGGTGAGCTTGAAACTTGATACAGCAAGTACTAAGAAAGAAAACTAGAAATGAAAGCTTTGCTTTCACCTCTGTTGGTAGATATAAAATTTAATACACATTATCCGGTTTACTATATAATGAAAGGAATATCTTTGTGTAACGTCCTATTTTTGTACACAAACGTTATAGCATTTTCGTTTCTCAAATTGCTATGATAATCAATGCTTTTATTTGCGTATTTTTGGAAGCTAAACGTTTTGTCAAGTTTAAACAACAGGGTTTTGAAGATAATTAAATCAATCCTCATTTTTTTCCTAAAGAAATCCAACAAATTAGTTTTAAAAGTAGCTTGACCCTTTACTATTATACCCACATGACATGTTAGTTCAATGAAATGAAAGAAGGATCATGATTCACATATTTGAGAACTTTGAATATTTTTCCAGAATGTTTTTATATGATTAGATTAAAGCACACACTATATTATACGATTTCAAGGAAAATCCTGACAGAGCTGAAGGTAATAATATTACTAACATGTTTCAAATTGCCCCAGTACTTTTTCTAACTTTACTTTGGTCGTTCAGTCAAGCTTTATTGTCAGTTTCATGATGAATGCGTTTATATATTCTAATTTTGGAATGCCTTTAAATAAGCATAATTGGTAAACACACGATGGAATTCATTCGCAAACAATAGAAAAACTTTGCCGAGGAAGTTAATTGATGCTCCATGAGAAAAGGATATGCACGCACATATTCGCATTACAACTTACAACACACCGTCATCGTCATCAGATAGCAAAGCCATGCCTCCTTTTTGCACCTATTTTCCTCTCTCGAATGTTGATAATAATGATAAAGCACACAATAATGAATAAACTTTTACTGTTTACTTTGCATGTGATCGTCTATATCCGCAGTAGTAAACTTTTTGCTCCACGTTATATAAGGAATCACACGTTTCATGGTTGGTTGTGCACACATGTAATGTTTTTTAAAAGACGAACCCTTTCCCATATTTTTTTTCATTTCCCATACATTGCATCACGTTTTGTAAAGAATACAACTAGCACTCTTTAATAAATTCGTCCATATGTCCATGTGTATATTTTATATACGAGAATAATGAGGTAGAGCTTTAATGCGTTGCCTATACAGTTGTATGAGGGAAGTTAACAATAGTAAAGGAAAATCCAAATGACAGACAAGTAAAACTGCCTTACTTTTTGTGCATTAGTAATGATCTTGATGATAATAATGTGCGTTCGGTTTTGATGGCAGTGGTGGAGCTTTGAATAAGTATTGATTTAGCACAACTCACGGAGTTTTGTTGTGTTCAATATATATAACAGCGACATAGGAAACGCTAGCTTTTCCATTGTCAGTATTGTATTTCTAATGTAGTATCGTGGTTGTGAGTCGTGGTATGGAATAATGGTTGTCGTTGTTGCGTTGTTGTCGCCGAAAGCGTTGTTATGCTCCACACACACCACGCTAAAGTATCAGTTCAGTTGGCTGTCAATTCTTGTGCTGATGTTAGTTCCCATTTAGCCTTCGCAAGTAATGCACTGGACTGGACAAAATTAACCCTTAGCTTTTATCTGCTCTTGTTTTAATAAATTTAATACTTTTCATTTTACGGCTAAGGGCAAATTGTATTAAAAACGAGGTTTAAATTCCTAATTAAACACAAATGGAAGCACAGATTTTAGTTCAAGTCAAAGTAAATGAATGCAGGTTTATCTATATGTAGGCCTTTTGATAGTTTCAGTCGTGCGGAATTTTTCTTCATTATCTCATCCTGAAGTCAATATTTGCAAAAGTGTAATGAAAACTTAACCAGTGCAGTGAATGAGTGAAGAAAGCGATTTTACATACATGCATATTTTACTTAAAACGCGCTGGGAATTGTCTGGAAAGCGTTTAATCTTCCAGTGATCTTTTTGCCTCCATGTATATATATTTTTTGGTAATCAAAGTATTAATCTGGGGCATTTAAAAATCCAATTGTAACTTACAACTACCTTAAAGTGTGCGAAAGACATTTCTGGCGAGCTTTCAAATTACTTTAACTAGTCCAACTTTCAAGTGAAATAAAGCAAAAAGGAAATGTCAATTCAATAACTTGATACATAATCGATTAGTTTGATAGGAGTGTATAGTTATGATGAGTACCTATTGTTGAGTTGAAGTTTTATGTACATAGTCGGCCGGCCAGTCGTAGTCCTGCTAACATACATATAATTCTGTGGACTTGGACGCGCAAATATTCCTCCAGTTGCTTATATCGATCTACGTTGAAAATGTTACACCGCCCATTTGAGTGAAATACTATATGCAAAAACTAATATGACATAAAAATATACAAGTAAAAAAAATATTGATAGATAGTCTTCAGTTTAATAAGAGATATACGACCAAAGGTATGTACTGTCTTGTCTAATGCTTTTTGTTACCGTCGTGTTCTTCCCAAATGGCTCCCTTACATCATATCACCACACAACACAACGCAATGTAATAGCTCACAAACTGCACACACAAAAAAGCCCCAAAGCAAAGTTAATGTGTTTTTGTGTTGTGGAATGGAAAGGATGATGATAGAATTTTAACTTGGCATTGAATATTCATGCACAGTGACAGTAGTATGAATTGAATCAGCCATTGTACAAGTTTCGTTGAGTAGTTCCCATTTTGCCATCATTCTATCAAAGATATTCACTTGTTGGCGTCTATGAGTATGCTGTGTTTTCCCCTCTTTGTTGTCTGTCATGTCAGAGTTGCAATAATAATCTTCAAAAATCCGCCAACCGAACAAGGACTGAGAGGAGCTTTGAATGTTTAGCATACATCTTTTTAAAAACAGAGTTGTTTTGAAAAATAAGTGTGTGCGTGGCGCTTACTTGTTTGTATTTAATGCATAAAATATAGTTATAAAAAAATATCAAGCGCAGCCATACTGAATACTGTATCGCATCGTACCTTTTCAAAAATAGACACGGCTGGAGTTGTGATATGGTAGTGTTTGGTGATGGTGATGTCGTGGAAGTGCGTGCGTGTGTGTGGCTGGCTGCTTCAGCTTCGCAAGTGTTCATAATATTTCTTTCATTTATAACTTGATACACGAAAAAAAACAAAGCTGAACTTTCTGTTGTGTTTTGTGATGATGCGGTTTTTTGTGTGTTTCCTTAAATTAAACGTGTGCACATTATTGTAACGCCTGAATTTCATGGCGATTCTTCTCTGCTTTCGGTATTTTGTGATGTGATGTGAAGCACAACCCCAACCCAACTATGAAATGTACGCATTTGTAAAAACTAACGCACACCACCTCCTATTTTAAGCTTTATGTGTGGTTCAAACATTTAAAAGATGTCACAATAGCCATAAAATATTTTATGTACTCAATAAACCATCACGAAGTCAATATTCAGTCTGTGCATAGCAGATACAGAATTCTGTGCAAACAAAAACATCATCATAATTCATCTTCTCTCTTGTGCAATGAAACTTGAAACTGCCAGTTTTCAATATTTTTATTGTGTGCTTGATATATTGGTTTCATTTCATACTTTGCTAGCATATTTAAAAGGCTTTATGTTTGGAATGATGCTTGGTACAGGTGGGTTTAAAACAGGTCATGTTTTCTTCTTTCAAACAAATTTCGTGTTATTTGTGAGTACAGAAGTAAGCAAAATCAACACCTGCTTCCATTGTTTTTCAAATAAGAAGTAACATTACTCCATTAAAAACTGAAATGAAAAACAGCACAATGAATAGTATATAAAATAGCTGTTATGACGGTTTTTTACTATTGAGCAATAGGATGTTGGTGCAAAGTATATCCTATGTCCTTAGTAAAGTTGCGTTATTCACTGTCCTTGCTAGCTGCTCATTTAGTGTTGATTGAAATTTTTCAAGGTAATGAGAAGAGTAAATGGATTGTGAGACACAAAATATACTATGCAGTGCATAGTGCATTGCATACTGATTTTAGCTTAGCTTTAGCTGGGTTGTGTTGTAGTATGAAACTATACTCTCTTATACGCTATTTTATGTGCTGATAATAATATGATGCTGCTGCGCTGCAGCGATTTCTCTTACAAACAACATCATCGGTGCAATATGCTGCGACGTCATTTCGTTCAGCATGTCATCCTACACCATTTTGATGCGCTTCTACGGAATAAAAAAATACTCATGAAAATCTCCTAATGCTATGGTACAATGGTTGTCTGTAAGGTTGTATTGTAACATGGGTTTGATGATGCTATGGTCTAGTGAAAACGTAAATACTACACATTTCACAACATCTCAGCTTAAGGGATTTGCTATAGCTGTACTTAGTAGTATAGTCTTAAATACATACATATATGTAAAAAAAAAAAGTGTTTCTTAAGTTTTGTGCATGAAATTTAAAAGGTGTAATGGCAATTTTATGACATCTCATCTAATAAAATATGGTGGAAGAAAATGTGTAGTTTTTAAATGAGAGAGTGAGGAAAAAAGGTTTGTTTATCAACTCAACACCTTTGAATGGTGCAAAATGAGCTCCTAGAAAGAACGATTTTTTAGAAACTCATGCGAATTTCACATTTTTTATGTCATTCGCAAAGACTTTTAGTTTCATATTTAGTAATTAGCAAATATACTGCCAAACATTACCTACTTTGAAACCAAAATCAATATTGCATTAGAGCAGTAAAAGGAAAGTTTAACTAAGGAAAGTTTAAGGAAAGTTCTCTTTAATTCCAACATTCGATGTCGATGAATGTGTATATTTAACCGTAAAAGTTTTAATTTTCTGTTATTCACATTCACGCAAAGCACACTCTTTCCAAACACAAGTTTTAAAAGGCAGAAGTTAGGTATAACCTGGTAGGTTAGTTAGGTATACATGGCATGGGCTATATTCCAGTTTATATGGTTAGTGGTAGCGCAACGTGACTTGACCGATAACATTTTTGGAGTTTTGTTTGTCTTTCTCATTTTAATTTTATAACATGGAAGCTGAGATGAAATCACGATTCCATTTTCATGCTCTCTCTCTCATGTCACAATACATTTCGTTGTCAATGAATTCCACAGCTCTCACATTGTCGGTGGTACGCTTACGCTGTACGCTCACTTGTTAAACGGTGAATGATGACTCCAGCTCAATACCACGAACAAAATTATTATGAACTGTAGATTGTGAGTGAGGGAGGATCATGCACATATTACACCACTCCATATATTCACATTATAAACTAGAAAACAAATGTGCCAAGAGACTGCCTGGTCTACACGACTGCTTTGAATGTAAAGCCATTAGAAAAGCGATATGCATGTAATGTACATACTATTTGTGATATCTCGGACTGATACCCAGACATGTACGCTTAAGATCTCTTTAATTATCATTGAATACATAACTACTACCAAATCTTTCTCGTTTAGTTACACTTAACTTATCAGCGTGATTTGCTTCCCCATGCGAGACATTACTGAGATGAGATAGAGAATCGTAACAGTTTACTAACCTGTCAATGCAATACGCTCATTCACATGCTCACATAACAAATATATATAATCGTGGCATGTAAGTAATTGTTTTACTGGAAACGGTACGCAATACGCACACATTAACTGTAGGAAAATATGTTTATATTACATTTGGATCCATTTATGACCATGTATAGTATCACTCTCTGGAGTTCATACCATCATCATCATTATCATCACTGTCAGTAAAAAATGAATTATTGAAGTGCAATGTTGTCTCAAAAATAGTCTTAAATACACTTTCACTCTTCATGCTCACTAATACAAGACAGGTCTTTTAAAGAATTTGTGATGTGATAACAGTGGATTTAACAAACATGTACCTTACACATTTCTCACTCATGCCCATATACCACCTCATTATAATTAAACACTGTGCTGTTCTTCTAATCAATACTCTGCCCTATACTTACATATGGTTACCACTATTTATCTAACGAAACTCATCCCACTGTGGTTGTTTAGAGTTTAGCTTTGAGATAGTTTTCAAATAAGTTGCGTCTTGTATGCAGTCATTTAAACTACAGAGGAATCAGAGGATGCTCTGTGGTTTTTGCAAGAAAACATAATTATCAATTCAAGCTGGCTTTAAATTAATTAGTAGTCATTGTGAAACCATTTGTGGTCCTTGTTTAATATTTTTGTACGCATTTTTTATACAAAAGCTGCACACATGTGTGACATGCAAATGCAAATTGTGGATAGCATTGCCGAAAATGATAGTGGAAGCAGAAATGAGTGTGATATCTTCAGTTCTCCCACGGTTCCAAAGATCGGCATTGGTACATACATTGTTTCATGATTTACATAAAATGAAAAAATAAGTTGGTTTTATGTGAGTAGCCAAAATAAAATATACAAAAGTTAATAAAAATGTTTTGCTCTATTTCAATAGGTGATGAAGAGGATGTGGAACGAGGAGGAGGATCATCCGGTGAAGAATGGATAATGAGAACCGAGCTTGGGAAGAAGAAGAGAAGAATAGTATTTGGTGATGGTTCAGAATTCCAACGTCCAGGTTGGGAAGAAGAGCTTATTGACTTTAAAAAGAACAAGTTACGAATGCCCCATAAGTTGATTCGCGTGGCAAAACCGTCCTCTCTGTCTTTGTCACCATCCGGAAATGGAGCTCAATCAACGGCTTCCTCCGTAACGGGCGCTATTACGGAAAGCGGAGTATCGCCTGCAAAATCCACCAAAGAGAATAAAAGTCCAAGCACACCAGCGAAAGGGTCCAAGCAACAACGTCAAAGAGATAAGTCGCCTGAGAAGGAAAAGGACTTACCTGATCTCATCAAAGAGAAAGAGAAACCTGCGGAGAAAGAAACGAAAGAAAAGAAAACCAAAGGTCGCTCGTCCAAGACTGCTACAGCCAATTCTACTCCTACTCCTGACTTGGCTGTTCCCACTCCAACTCCTCCAACCACAGATGCAACTCCCACAAAAAAGAAAGGCAAAAAGGCCGCAGCGGCAGCAACTGTATCAGCAACTGCGACTCCTGAAAAGCCTATTAAAGGAAAAGGAGCTAAATCAAAGGGTGTAGTGGTGGAAAAGAAACCTGATATTTCCGAGGCATCATTAGATGAGCCAGCTATTGGGAGAGCCGTAGAACAGATGAACGCTGCGGCCAAGAGAGACAGTAAAAGTGGGTCAAGTAATAATGTTAGTGCAAGTGTAAAGGCAACAATAGACGCTGTGGTGAAATCATCAGAGAAAAAGGATGATCGTGTGACTAGTGAAACCAAAGGGAAAAAGGCTGCTTCTAGTAAAACGAGTAGTGAAAGTGGTAGTGCTAGTGCTACTACTTCTACTGCTGCCGCTGCTGCTGGAAATACTGGTGGTAGTGAAACATTACCGCTGCCAAATGCAGAAGTACCTTCTCCATCCTCTAGCACATCTGCCGCTACTACGACCACGATCACTACCACTCCTGTTGCCAAAAAGGCTCTGAGAAGAAATAAGTTCAAGAGTGGTTTTGACTATATTCGTAAGAAGAAAAAGGCTACTGCTACTGACGGTTCCGCAGCTGCTCCACCACCAAAACGGGTTAAGGTGAGTTCTCATTCCGATTTTCAAGACTTTCTTTCATACTGTTTCACAATTTTTATCGTACTGCCGTCTACGAGTCCGGTGGTATTTTGGCTGAAGAAAAAGAAAACTTTTCAATACAAGCAAGCGAAGTATTTCAATGCAGAAATTTATTGGTCTGAGGATAAGGACCAAGTAGTATGATCTGTCTGCTAATTTTATATACATTGAAAATACGACGAAAGGGAAAAAGATGTGGATTTCAAAAGAAATATACATGTATACATACATAACTAGTTTGAATTAAGATTATGTTTCAAGCAATCGAAATATGAACCTGAATGAAACAAAACTTCATTTTTAAAGAACGTTTCTCCTTTTTTTGTTATTTGATATTTATTAATTTCCTACATGTTAATTTTATATTAATACCTGATACCCATATTATTCTGCTGCTTGGCTTTTTCTACTGAAAAACAAAACGGACCTGATACTTTTGTAAGTTTCCGATGACTTCAGTATATAGAAATCCGCTTGCTTTTCTATGTGTTTTTAATGAAATGGATTTTACATCGTTTTAGTAACTTACGAATTCAATGTGTAGCATTTTATCAGTTAACATAAGCTGTCCATTTTGAAAATTTATTTGTCTATTTTTGTGCTGAAAAGTACTTACTAATATATTATATGACATGAATAGAAACAGAAATTATTTCGTTTGCCTATGAATATAGTAGTATGTATGTATTAATATGTATATTTTAGTTCGTTTATTTTATTTTGGTCTAAATCGCAAGATGTGCTCATAAATATTTGGTATGAAAGAGTTGAGACAAAGTGGATTGAAGTGTAAAGTGTTGTATTGTATGAACGTATGTATGAATGTATATGTGTGTTCAGTGTAAATCGTGTAAGTATAATGATGCAGTGAACCAGTTTTATAATTTTAATTAATTCATATTTTAGGCTGCTGCCGAAAAGAACACAAATGTGGAAGACATTCAAGCGGAAGTAAGGAGCTGGGTATTAAACAAAGGACTTGGTGAAACTGCGCTTCACCGAGCAGCTCGACTGGGCTATCCTGACGTTGCTGCTTGGTGCCTGGACACAGACAACTGTCAACCTAACTGTAAGGACAATGCAGGATTCACGCCACTCCATGAGACGTGTATCAAAGGCAATTTGGAAGTTGCCAAAGTATTACTTAGATATGGGGCCAATCCTTCACAAGCTGCTCCTGGAGGCATTAGGTACCTTTATACACACTAAGCTCGTTTTATATAAGTATAATATTATAAAGATACTTTACTTGATTACATTACTATATTAACATTTTCTTTGAATTTTCCAGGCCTTTGCACGAAGCTTGTGAGAGTGGTCACGTTGAACTAGTCAGATTGCTCATCTCCTATGGCGCGGACCCAACCGTGGCAACTTACTCCGGCCAGACTCCTTTGGAACTGGCTGAAAACCATGAACCTGTGAGATTGCTTCTTCAGCAACATATCAACGACGTACAGGGACGGCTTGATAATTATTGGGAGTTCAGGGGATCAGGGGGCTGGTCAGAGGAACCTTTTGACAATGGATACGATGTTACAGACGACCCACCTCTTGCAGAACCAGATATTGATGACATGGACGGTTTTGAATTTGAATCTAGTGAAATGCCCTTGCCCACTCTCTACCGACTTAAGGTATATAAATACGTTATGTGTTTATGAACATAATAAATACTTGACCGCTTTTCATGCAGACATGTAAACTAATCGATTTTTACTTTTTGCTCTTTCCAGGATCAACCAGCTCACTACGTTTTGCTAAACGAGGTTCTCAGCTATCTTGGCCAGCCTAGGGACCGAGTTTTGGAAAAGTTACCTGGAGCGGAAGTAGTGGAGCTAAACTCAAATGATTTCCTTGAGCAAGCACATTGTTGTCACTTACTCGGAGAAAAGTTCAACTTTAATGCTATCTCAGAGCTAACACTTGTCAAATATGATGACAGGATGAAACGAATGTTAGGTGTTGAGAGTTGTAGGATAAAATAAAAAAAATACAACGCTTACTCCAACCAACCTCATTAAAATTTTAAGAATAATAGATACATATGTCGCATTTTCCCTCAACGTCGAAACGAATTAGTCAACTCAAAAAAAATCAAAAAAATATTGAGTACTTACAATTTTTGAAAACCTCTTTTCTATGATATGCACATTAACAATTTTCCGTCAAAACGTATACTTATATAAAACAGCCATACAATTCGATTATATACTTAAGTGCTTGGAATTACGAAAAGAGTTTTTTGTATTTCATAAAAAATAGATAGAAAATAATATCCTCTCTTGATAAAATGTTAAAATTAATTCTAATTCTACCAAATGAACATGACGTCATTTTTACAATAGTCGGTTTGTTAACATCATCGTATAATCACAATGAACAAATCAAAAATGTTTAACAGAAACATTAGTTGACAAACTACAAGGGTTAATGCAAAACTGCGAAAATATCTACATATTAACGAATCTATTAGGTAAAAAAGTCTACTGAGCTCATTTTCTATTTTAAACTCTACTATGGCATATTATGTAAGTCAAGTTGACGTCGGTTACACTCAAGTACCAAAATAGAATTTTAAGGGAGTTTGCTACGTTTAATGATATAATGATTAATTACATACGCGTATATTTACGTATCCGTGTTTTCTTAACTTAAAATATAATTATATTTTAACCCGGAATATACGTATTTGATTATTTCTTATAAAATGTTAGTGAGCTCAGAGCAGTGATTGTTGTCTTTTGTTAACCAAACATAGTAATATCGCGAGGATCTATTATTTAAAATTTTGTGATACAGTTTTCATTTTCACTTTACTAAGTTGTGGAAAACATAAAAATATCCTTTGTTTTTTTATATTCTTGTTTCTTTACAAAAAAATTAAGTCTTTTTTTTCATGTACGCGTTGTTGTTTTTTTGTACATAGCGTTAATTAATCTGTTGTGATCTTTTTAATAATCATATAAAAATACGTCGTGCCGTGTTGACAAGCAAGACGTTAAAATAAGATATTCTTTTGAAGCAAAAAATCTTGTATGACATAAATTCATATTTCAAATGTGTGAAGTAAAATAAAAAATAGTCAATTATTGTGAAAATAATTTATCTATTAAACGTAAAACGTTGGGTATATACATAGTTAAATATGTATTAAAAATTACTTCGTTGTATGTTATATTTATACATATGTCGTTTCGTATGATCTGTGACATTTTTGTAAAGCGATTTACAAGGAAAAAAATCCTTGTATAGAGTGATAATTACTTACGTATTAAATGCAAAAAACTTTATGTATGTGCTCCATTTATCATCAGTCAATGCAGCACACGGTCAAAAAACGGTTTCCCATCTACTATAAAAACAATTTGTTTGGAAATCTCGAACAAAATGGTATTTAGTAATTTTTCGTAAGGAATTAAAAAAAAGGGGAATTATGTTTTTTTGCTGCAAACTGAATGCGAGAAGAAAACATGTCGACGATCTTTGTTCAAACCTTAGTGAATATTATACAATTTTTGGAAAAATAATATTTACTACGTTCTTTCTAACTTGTACAGTTACTGTTTTAGCAGTCAGTCAGCCAGTTTATGTACCGGAATATACTATGTATCATTTTTTTAGTAATTAAGAATTTTACGGAGTACATATTATAATTAGTGGATGTATAATTAGTAAATTAATTATTGTTGGAAGAATATTAATATTATTTTAAAACTTTGTATATAGTATTTATTAGATAGTCCGAAACTTTAAATTTTCAAACCAGATAAAGATTCTTATATTTAAATGTTCATTTATTATAAATGAGTTCTATGAAATACCAACACATAATTAAAGTTTAAAGATATTTAACTATATATTATGATAATATGTAATGATGTAGTCCTAAGTCGAAATCATCCCTTTAAAAATAACAAACTATATATGTTTTGTGCAATAAAACGATTTCATAACAGAAAAAAATTGTAGTTTTAACTGTTAGTTTTTCATTTCTTATAACATCCTGTGATAGGAAGTTGAATGGGCCATACAATTTCTTTTGATTTGCACATGATACTTCCTGATATCGGGACGTCATTTAATATGCATCCTTGCAAATCACCAATCAATAACTTACTACTATTTTAGACATGTTCATCCTCTCTTATGAGTAAATTAATTAAACAATAGCAGACGCGAGATAATACTTGATTTACTGTTCATTTCGTTTACTTGATTAACTCAGACCAGAAGGTTCGTTGTTGATCCAGAGAAGAACATCCAACCTGTTTGGTCTAACATTTCGGGTTTGTTCTAAAGATTTTATTTTCCTAATTCTTTGCATTAAAAATGATGTCAATTAATACTAAGATTGTACTCTCCCCCATTAAGCCATCATAAATAAAATTTTACTCGTTAAGATAAAGATCGATTGAATTCTTAATTTTTAATTACACCTCAATCGTATCAAAAATAGATAATATAATTTATTGGGAATCGCTTCATTAAACAAAAGCCATTATACAATCTCATCGAGTTTTTAATTGCTTTAGTTAGTAGCACTGGCTTTGGCAAATGTTGTCACAAATACCTCTTAAGAATATTGAAGAACCTATTTACGAAAGTCAAAGTTTTTTGCAGTGAAATGGCAAGATTCGCGGCACTCTCTTTGTTTCTGTTCATTTCATGGCAAATGATTGGTGAGTGAAAGCATTAATATGCGATATATTTAAATAATTTTAAAAAATTACAATCGAATTAAATTCTAAGTCTAATGAATGAGTACAATTTGGAATCTCTACAGATCAGTCCACCCAGGAACGTGAAGTACTCATTAGGGATCGGTTGGTGCTAGTCCTGTGCGACCAAATTGATCAATACCTGAACACCAGTACCTATCCTCCACCAGTGAAGAAGATGCCTGAAAAGTACAAGAAAGGTACT
>JAQFXM010006820.1:0-12724 GCA_034693345.1 Entomobrya multifasciata | reverse complement strand
TCCTGAATGAATTGAAACTTAAGATGAGTTATAATGTCTAATCCAGGAAAAACATGTTGTTTTCATCATCCCACGTTTCAGTTTATTTCTCTCCTGTCTCTCTACTCTACATAAAATTATTCATGTTATCATGACTCATGCATTTGATGTAACGTTGGATTTGTGATGATGATAAAAAAATGATGTTCTAGATGTTTTGACTTACACAAGGAATGACAGAAGTATTGGTCATCGTATTCACAGGAAGGATAGCTTCACAAATGGATATCTTTTGTACACTTCACATCATCCTATGGCTCATAAAATTGGAGTAATTGATACTCAACTAGTGAGAGCACTTCGTCTTTCGGACAAGGAATCAGTTGATGAAGATATACAGACTGCGTTTGCTCTATTGAAGAATCGCCAATACCCTGAAAGTCTTCTTACAAAAAGGTTGAAAATCGTAAAAGATAAGGAAGAAATACGAAAGAATACACCAACAGAAGTTTTAGAAATGATAAAAGAAGAAAATCTAATGAAACCACGGGTAATACTTCCTTTCATCGATGGAACTACGTACAAAATAGCCAAGTTCTTACGCTACTCACTGCAAGTAGAAATAGGATATTTCCCAGGCATCAAACTAGGAGCCATTTTGTCCAATTTTAAAGAAAAAAGAACCGTGGAAAATGTAGGAGTTTACATTCTTCGTTGCAAAAACTGTCAATCTTTTTACATTGGGGAAACGTCCAAAGGTATTTCAGAAAGGCACTCTCAACATAAAGCTGACGTGAATTCTCAAAATCCAAATTCTCCGGTTGCAACACACATGTACGTTCATGGGCATGAGCCAGGAGACATGACATTACTTGAATACGAGAAAAACAATTACTTCCGAAAAGTAAAAGAAGGACTGTATATAAGAGCAGCCAGGCTTATCTTCAAAGACAAACTCAACCTAGTCATGAATATTTCTAATGGATATAGAACGGATCCACAATGGTCCTCAAGGCTAGTGGAGTTTTTTATCATCAAACTGAAGCAACATTTGTAAAATCCCTATGGACAGCAAAAATATGTTTTGATTTTTGAACTCGTATTAGCTTATGATTTAGTTTTGGAAAATGAAAATTTTTCTATAAATTATTTTAAGTCAGTGCTTTTTACTGTAAATTTTAACTCTTGTCCTGATGATGGTCTACAGATGAGACCGAAACGTTGACAGATAAAGATTCTTATTTCAAAAAAATGTCCTTCAATATCGTTAATTCATTTTCAAATTAAAACTTTTTAATATCTATTTAAAAACCTTTTTAGGCTTATTAGAGACCACAACTAGGTATATATAAGAACGTTCATCGGTTTATTTGAGAACGTTCCTAGGCTTATTTGTGAATGTTTTTAGGTATATTTGAGAACGTCTTAAGGTTTATTTGAGTTTGTTCTTAGGTTTAATTGAGAAAGTTCTAAGGTTTATTTGAGAACATTCTAATGTTTACTTGAGAACTTGCTTAGGCTTATTTGGGAAAATTACAAGGTGAATTAATGAACGCATTAAGTTTACTTATGGACGACTTTAATTTTGGATAGCGAATAACTATGTTCTCATTACAATGATTAGTACTCTAGTAAAGTAAAATGTTTCCATTTTCATATTGAATACATTAGTAGCTAGTTATATAGTTCCATCTGAGGGGATTTTGTTTGACGGTTTTGAGAGCAAAGCTCGTCCGCCACAAATTCAATAGTCATCATAATACAAAATCTTTAATATTACATAAACGAGTAACATTTTTTTATGTTAAGTGACATATTATGTATAAATTAGCATGGATGTATGTGAAGATATATTAAAAGAATGTACACAAAACATTGGCATAAAGTTGTGAGATAGTCTGTACTGCATATGCTTGAAATATTTTATGGTTTAGAAATATAACGTTAGTTGCCTTATAGCCATAATAATCTACACATAATTCATGAGGTTTTTTGTGTCAGAATAAATAAGTAACCAATTCCCAGATTGTCCTTAATTGTTAAAATAATGTACTTTAAAGACGGGAAAATCTTTCTCATGTATTGATTAATTCATATAAATTTTTCAAGCATTTAATACGAGGAACAGCTCACATTTTTGTCTATATGGTATAAAAATACATAATTTGTACTTATTAAACGAACAGGTGTGAATCAAAATAAATATTTTTTTGTTAAACTGCTTCCCGGGCCGGGCTCACCCTAGTTTAAGCTTTGAGTCAAATTAAATGAAAATAAGTTGATTCATTTTTGTTGTCATAGTATCTAATTTTACGTTTTATTGCAAAAAATCTAATCAATTATGTAATGGTTGCAAACAAAATTTAGAAAAATACAAACCGCACACCAGTCATATTTAGTTTATAGATTAAATTTTATTTAATAAGCACAAAATGTCACAATATTTTCCATAATATCATTTTGTAAAACTTTCGTCGACAATGCTGTGCATATAAATCCCCATCTAGGGATTGTAATGCCGCTAGAAAATTACCTCTTAATTTAATTTGTTATTTATTTCACAATTCATATATTAACCTGAACTTCAACTGCAATGTCGACCCTAGTACAAGATTTAATGCTATGCAAAAAATGATATAGTCTTCATTATTTTTTTTAAATTAAAAGATAATCCAATATTACTGTGTCTCTTCCAATCTTTATTTATTATCTGCTGCAACTCTTTTGTCAAGGCGAAAAAAAATATTTTTTATACTCTTGAATGAGTCGAATCCTAAAACGCCAAGTAAAAAATGTTTGAAAGCAAGAACATAGGCAAACCAATAAAATAGGTGATAGATTAAGTATGCAACAAAACTTTTAAGGGTGCGGCCTAGATTGGGTGTGAGAAATAAATTTTAAGAATATGTGGTAAAAAGGGTATGTCGTGAATTGGGTATGCGATTTGACTTTTTTGGGTGTGCTTTGAATTATGTATGCGATTTGACTTTTTAGGGTGTGCTTTGAATTATGTATGCAAATTGACTTTTTAGGGTGTGCTTTGAATTATGTATGCAAATTGACTTTTTAGGGTGTGCGGTACATGGGTGTGCGATTTGACTATTTAGGGTGTGCTTTGAATTATGTGTGCGATTTGACTTTTTAGGGTGTGCGGTACATGGGTGTGCGATTTGACTTTTTAGGGTGTGCTTTGAATTATGTATGCGAATTGACTTTTTAGGGTGTGCGGTACATTGGGTGTGCGATTTGACTTTTTAGGGTGTGTGGTACATTGGGTGTGCGATTTGACTTTTTAGGGTGTGCGGTACATTGGGTGTGCGATTTGACTTTTTAGGGTGTGCGGGTGTGCGGGTGTGTGGGTGTGCGGGTGTGCGTGTGTGCGGGTGTGCGTGTGTGCGGGTGTGCGTGTGTGCGGGTGTGCGGGTGTGCTTTTACAAGGGTGTGGTCAGGGGGTGGATTCGCAAAGGGGTGCCTTTTAGTAGGTCCCATAAAAATGTACGTAATATCTTTGATGTGGCATGTCCAAAATACCTTTTTAATAAAGAACCTCATTTTATAATAAAAATGTGGAATAATATTGTGACATATAACGTACTGTTTCTTACAAAAAACGGACTCTTTTTTGCAAATCATGAAGTCCAAAGAAAGCAATTTCTAATTTAAACGCTTTTAATAAACCATCTCTTATTTGCCAATAATTTTCAGAAAATAATAAATCATGTAAACATGAGGTAAAAAAATGCCAGAAATGAATTAATATGCAAAGAAAAAAGCCGGCTGCGCCGGTGTATGATCACTTCTTCATTTGAGTAGTTGCAATTGATCAATTTAACGTCATCATAGAAAATTATTAAACATGCAACATATTACGCACACAATGTATTTAAAACTATTTTTGTCATAAATTAGTCTTATAATCCGAGCTCTTAATCATTATAGCTAAGTTAGTATATTTTTACCAAGGCAATATTTTCAATCCATAACAAAATTCCATTTTATATGAAAGAAATGTAGTTTTTGCTTTACTTGTTTACCGTATAATACATATTATTCGTCTCAGATTTTTTGTACGTAATGGCATGTAATTCATAATATAAATGAAAGGAAACGCAATTTGGTTGAGAGCCGTTGTCCCTGTCTTAACAAGAACTGTTACCCTGTAGCTGTGGTCGGATCAAGAGCTGCTTCTTACTGTACGTGAATTCCTTATCTATTACGATATCATTGAACTTAATTGTGTTCTCCTTTTGGAAAACAGTTTAAATTTTGATATTTCTCGCTGTAATCCTCGAAATCTTAATAATTTTGCAATGGCTACTCCCTCAACTCCATCAAAAAGGTCAGCTGGCGAAGGTAAGTGTTAACGTAAAAAATAATTATTTTATTTGTGCCCATTTTTATGTTGAATCAATGTTGTTTACTTTTAAAATGTATTTTGATTTTGATGAATATTTTTTCCTGATAGATGACTCCAGCCAGCCCCCAACTCCCAGCCCAAGGAAATTGCCCAAGTATAATTTCTGGGAACGCCTTCGATCCCAAAGTTCCATTTTGGATATTGGGACATTGTCTGCTGGACCGTTGTACGTACAAAAATAAACTGTAATTTCAATTGTATTTGAGGATTGAAGTAATGAATTACCAAAAATTATGATATGATTGAAGTGCGAACATGTTTTAACTTTTAGCCCTAATGAAACGCTGGTGTTCCGAGTCACTTTTAAGGGTTCCATGAATGAAACGAAGAACGGAAAATCGTTCACATTTTATGGCATGGATGCTACAGGGAAGATCAAGTTCTTTTGCTTCGGATCTAAAGCGGGCGTTTTTTACGAGAGAATTGAGGCAAGTTAAATTCTTTACATTTATAAAATTATGATGACTAACTTACTACAATTACTACAAATTACTACAATTATTGATATGTTGTATTTTAATCTTTCAGTACAACAATGTGTATAGCTTAAAAGGATTCGTCGTAAAGGAGAGTAACTATGCCAACGCTGCAGGAAATAAGCTCCAGATTGAGTTTATCAACGCGAGTGCTCTCGAGCCTTCTGGTGCTTCTATCCCTGCGATTGACATGATGTACGTAAAGCTTAATGCTCTCGATGGAATGGTTGGCCAATTTATTAGTAAGTTAAACACAAGGAATTTTAAATACAACTAATATTGTGTACGCTCATTCAAGTTTGTAAATGTAAAAAAATCTTGCGTCCAACGGTTTGATTTTTTGTATTATAATTTACAGACACTGTAGGTGTTGTGAGCTTTTGCCAAGATGGTGAAAACGTTACTCGGTATGACGGGAAGCAAGTGCTTCGACGGCTTGTAGAGATTACTGATGAGACGGAGAAACTTGTCAACATGTACGTATGGGGGCAAGCAGCGAAGGATTTGAAACTCAAGGAGTATGACATCATTGAGCTGCGAGGGCTGAGGGTCAGTGAATTCAATCACGAAATTACTCTTACTTATGGGGAAGGCACTCAGCTCATCCAAGACACCACCAGTGCCGCGGTTGAAGATTTGAAGAAATACTTTAACGAACAAAAAAATACGACTAAGGAATGACTTCGACAAGGCATTGAAAACTGTTTTAATTAAATGAAATTCGTCTATGTAAACTTTGATAACTGTACGTAAGATGTAGTAACCAATTTAATTAATTGATTGGAATAACAATTCTAATTTTTGTAATGTTATGCAGACTATTTGCAATTTTAAAATGATGATTTTATTGAACGTACAAGAATTTTGATAAAAATTGATTTATATGGAAAATTGGAGGCTGTAACGAAAAAATTAATATATTTTAATAAATTTGTTTTAGAGAGAACTTTTAATTACGCTACAAATAGCCTTATGATAGCTATAATAACTTTCATAATACCAGCTTTCAATATCTTTATAGTTAGAGTATGCAACATCAATGTGGGAATTTCCATCTGTAGAATATTCATCCAGCTTCGTTAAACTAATAGCATCCTTTTCCTGCATTTTATCAACAAAAGTCCTGCCCGCGCCGCATAAAACTTCACTGCAAAGGTCGATGTTTATGTCACCCAATAAAATGAATGGTCCCTCCACAGCATCAAGCATGTTTTGCAAAGCTTTAAAGAAAACTTCTTTTGAAGATGACGGTGAGCGATACACAATTATGTACGTAAATTCCAACAATTTAAATCCAATCATCTCAATTCCTGGAGCATCAGTAGTTTCCTCTAACTCCATTCCATTCAAATCATGCTGCGTTGCAAAAGATTCTATAAAGAAATGCAAGAAATAAAAGTGAACGTACATAAAAAACATAACATAAATTCAAAATATATCAGTGAGTTCAAGTATAAATATACCTTTAACAAATACTAATACCCCGCTCGAATTATGCCGATTACCCTCTGCGTCCTTCCTAAAGACAGAGAGAAATCCAGGAATGGAAACATCATCACTTGGCAATGTATGAGGCTCCACCAGACATAAAATGTCAGCTGCTAATGGACACATGTCTGCAATTAAATCTTTCTTGTGCAGATTGAAGGACTGGACATTGTGATAATACACTTTTATTCCGTCAGCCCCTTCGTCCTGAAGGAACCGAAGTGCAAATGGAAATCCAAGTTCCCTAAGCCTTTTCATTTCCAAAGTGACTGGATGGTCCTCTTTGTACGCACATGGGGCAGTAAAGTTTCCGTTAATGAAAAGTCCTTCTTTCGAGGTAGCACGACTACAACCCACATACAACTCCTCAGTCTTAAGTTTTTCTATGGGCCTTGAATAGTTAACATTAACGACAACAGCAGGTAAAGATGATCCTTGGGATTTGGCAATAGTCATACCATTGCACGCAACTAACGGGATTTGTCTCCGTACAATGCGCAATGAATGATCAGTCCTTTTAACGGAGAGCTTCCGCCGCATTCGACGAATTGGTGTCCATGACTTGTCCACAAGAGGTCTGCTATGATATAGCCTAGCCATTTCTCCCCGCATTTCCTCACCAGTACTTGGATGGCTAAAGTTTCTCCAAACAAGTGTAGGTTCCCTTCTTTCGTTGTATTCGATGTCCATTAAAATTCCATGGGATCCATTAAACAATCCATCGGATACTTTGATATTTGTTGAGATAAAATATTTCGCTCCAACTTTTAAATATGTGTTGTACGGTAATCCATCACTTTGCATGTGCGTAAGAAGCTGGGCGTCTCGAAGAAAATTTTCTCGCTGGAACTGGGTCCCCCGACCTTTGAAGAAACATAAATCAGGAAAACTATGAACATGTATCAAGAATATGTTTTGAAAAATAAAGATTATGTACGCAAGTAAATTCCTACCTTCCAGTGTATCATGAGCGATAGATGGGGCACCTTCACCTTTTAGCTTTTCAAAATACTCTAGATTGTATTTCTGACACTGTGCGTTTGTTTTGAATAGCCAAATTGCATCATCTGGTGGCTGCTTAGCTTCAGAAATCTCGCAATCTTTCAAAAGGGATACATCGTCTGGTTGCATTTCGCCTTCCGACATGTTGTTTAAAGCCCGACAAAAATCAGCTTCGCCCCTCTGACGCATAATTTCAGTAATCTCGTACAATTGAAATTTCGGTCACAGATGATTTCCGGTAAACTGCCTGGTATTCATAGCTTCAAAAACCCTGCGTCCTCCAATTGGTCGGAGCTGACGCAGATGTCCGACCACGATGATTGATTTTTTCCCAAAATCGTCACGTTTGTCATAAACTTCTTGAAGACGGAAGTCGATATCGTAGAGCTGTTTCAACAGCATCATAGACACTTCATCAATAATGATAACTTGCACGTACTCCATCATCGCAAAAAGAGAGTTCCTCATGCTATCTGTAAGACCTGACAGCGGTTCATTATTTTGTGTGGGAGGTAACCGGAATGCTCCATGTATTGTCACTCCTCCAACATTGAATGCAGCCATTCCGGTAGGAGCAGCCACTAACACAGCTATTTTGCTGGGATCCATGTCAGCTTTCTTTCCTTGGTACCGCAAAATACTTTGGACAATAGCCTTGATGGCATGACTCTTCCCCACCCCGGCACCTCCACTAAGAAAATGGTAAAACGGTTCTGTGGAAGTCTTAACAAGATAGAATACGTTCATTACAAATTTTCTTTGCTCTTGATTAAGGCTTCGCATCATAGCATAATAGTCCTCATCCGAGATTTGCTTTGGTGGGAGAAACTGCTCAATTCTTCTTGAATTTTCAGGTGCATTGATAAATGCGTCAGCCAAGTACTGTTCATCTTCTTCAAAAATATTCTCGTCGTCATTACGATATTCCTTTTCCTCTAAATTGCGCTGTTCTTCTAGTAACTCCCCCAAAGTGTTTTCATCGACTTCTCGGGAATGATAAAATGGTTTCGAGTTATCCATAATAGTCTGCATATTGAATTCAGCCAGTTGAATGGTATCACCATCGAAATCATCTTCATCTCTCCAAGGGACAAATAGGAGCAGTTGCTCTTGGCAATAATTATGTGGGTCCAGTTGCTTTCCATAATGTACGAACCTTATCACCTTACTTTTTCGTCTTTTGCGTATGTCTCCCGAATCATCAAGCAATTTCAAAACTTTGGAATTACGATTAACTGTAAAATAAACAGAGTAAACAATGTACGTACATTCAAATGATTGAAATGATTGAATGATTGAATGAAAAAAGTAAACAAACCTTCATTTTCATAATCTTGTGACTGCATTACTCCTAAAGCTTCATCGTTAGCATCATCAGCATTTCCGGTTTCTCGTGAATTTTTGGATTTTGAATATAGGTAAAAGGCAGCAAAATAGGCTAAGCAAGTATTTTCTAAAATCTCCGGTCGTTGGCAATAATGATCCAATAATCCCTTTACGCTGATATCATCGCTCTCATCGTCCAAGCCTTCCAGCTCTTCTTTAGGCCTCAAAATTGTTGTTCGTTCATTTTTAGGCGCTGTACTTATGAAGATTTCACTCCTGCTGCATCTTGTGTTTGGAATTCCCAGTAAAAATGCCGCTCCTTCTTGTGCTGACACTTCCGAACTGTTTGCGAAAATCCCGGCATACTTTTGAATTTGCTGCTGTAATGTGAAGTTCCCCTTTTTAATGCTTATAGCAGCAGCTTTCATCAGTTTAGACATTCCCCCATCCGACTTTAAAATATATCCCACGCAATATTTGGCACAGGCATACGTGTCTATAACGAACCTTATATCCATATTTGCTCCCCAAGCCTCCAGAATTTTAGCGTTGTATGGATTAACGAACGCTTCATCCACATTGCGTTTCAAGAATACAGTAGCCCTTTCCACCGAGGATCTTAAGGCTAAAATTCAAAACGACAAACCTTATTAAAGTACGACCATGATCCAACATAATATAGTAGATAGCAGCAGTAAAAATCATGTACGCACAAACTTCAACATCATTTTACCTTGTTCGTACTCGTCCTGGCCAATATTCATAACTTGCAGATAATCTTCAAATGACAAATGATCAACTGGGTTTCTTCCTCGCGCTGTTAAATCTGCCTGAATTTTTTTGAATAAAGCTGCAGCATCTTTGCGGTCTTTCTTTGGGTAATTCTTTGGAAGAGGAAGAATCACTTTTGTTTTTGGGAGGGGTGGTTTCGGAAATCCAAATCTACAGACTTTTCCTGACTTGCATTTTTTGTAGCAGGTAGAACTGTGCTTGTGGATTTGATACTTAATTTTTTCTTCTAAGTCTTGATTTTGAGATGTACGTGCACACGTAATGAATTGGTCTATGAAACGTGATACTTCAAGTTCGGAATTCCTATCACCTTCGATGTATTCAGGGGCACCATTTATCCAGTAGAGACCGTGTGAGTGCGGCGATCCTCTCATTTGAAATTCAAGACGAGTGAAATAGTCGGCAACGCCATAAGGAGAAAATACACCTGCACAAATTAATACATTCAAAGATAAGTACTTTAAATATATTTTTTGTCCGTACATAATATTAATATATTATCAATGTACCGCTTATTGGAACAATCAGCTTATTAATGAGGAGACGAAGCTTGTAGTCAAAATGTCTCATGCACGTTACTGGATCAGATCTGATAAGTTCTCTTTTTTCTTCTTTGGAAAGTTTGGCTGCATCATCTTCAGTTATATTTTTTCCATTGATAAATGACGAAAGGGTTACAAGGAGCTCATTCCACTTTGATTCAGCAGCTGAGAGAGTGATGAAGAATTGACACTTTCCGAATTGCCTAATCATTGCCATAACGGTTTTTTGTTTCTTTGCCCAGTATGCCGGTGAAGATCGTAGGTTGCTCCATACTGATTTGTAACTGTCATCGTTCCGGATCAACTGTTGTATCTGGTCTTGTGTCCGTACATCCTTAGCTTTCACTCTTGTCTTGTTGGAACGCTTCCTAAGATGGATTTGAACTGCATTGCGAAGTTTCTCCATGTACGACTTTTTAAATGAGTACAATAGTTTTGTTGGTACAACGGCTCTTCTATCATATCTTCTGATTTCAGATTTGGCAATGTCTGTATACGTGACTTTAAGTTGCGGCTCAAAATTCCTGGGAATTCCACAATTGATGTTAGGAAATGATAGTTCTTCCGCTTTCGGATCAGCAAACAAAGGTACTGGATATTTATTCTGGCCAGGTGCAATTTTGAAGCCCAAATTAGAACTACGAGGTAGCACCAAGCATTCTTCAGCTCCCATCATGTCCGATAGTCCTGTAGATAAATTAGTGAACGTTCATATTTATCATTTTACTTAGCACAAAACAAACACTTCTTCCATAGAAAAACTTGAAAATCATTAGTTCTGACATCCTAACATGACTAAAATGATAAATAGCACAACAGGATTTACCAAGCAAAGCAGCTTCCATATCATCCGCATTTCTCTCTTCCTCAAACATTTCAGCGTGTTGTTCGTCCTCATTGTCGTTGTCACCATCAGCAGCTGGAAATCATATCAGACGAAAAACAAATTGTATTATCTTGCACGTGCACAAACTGATTTACTTTATTTTGTCAGTTTCCCATGTAGATTATTATTCCTCGCTATATATTTTTTTAAATCACTGAAAATATTCAATGCACGCACAGTTTCAACTATTAATACATTTAAAGGTACAACCACACGTACTAATCTGTTTTATAATGTTTTTTGTCAAAACGCCAACGTTCGCACCACATGAGTTAACTCATGCACTGGCTAAAGTCTTTTCCCCATTGTACTGACGTTAACGCTGCAAGGGAACTATGCCATCTGCGAGCTAGTCAGAACGTAGGTCAGACCCGCACTATGTGCTACCGAATTATTACAGCATGACAAAAACAAAATAATTGAGAAAAGTGCGTGAGTATACCTTCAAACATATTAAATTTAAAATTGTGCGTACAGGAAAAGAACAACAAACAACAAACTCAATATCAGCTGTGAAAAATTACTGCACTTCTAATACACTGAAAATAAATTTTGACGGACACTTGTTTATATATACTTGACCTTGCACAGTGGAATTTAAATCAGCGTCTGGAGCCTCTGCATCAATATTTTCTCCTCGTTGCTCATTGATATGGTCATCAGCTGTAATTAAGATAAACAAAGAGTAATAAATTAATTTTTGCCCGTACATAATTTTAATCGTTAAAAATTCACTGTTCACTCAATAAATATTGCTTCACCTGCGTTATTAGTATTTCCTCTTTGCTCATTCGATGGACTATCAGCTGTAAACCCCAAACAAAGAAAAATTAATTTTTGCTCGTCCAATTTTGAAATTTATGTTTTATGTTGTAAACATTCATAGTCCTTACGCACACGACTAACACTCATTTTAATAAAAAAGTTTACCTTGGAAAGCACTATTTGTTGCAGCTGATTCCGTTTCCTCGTTTTGCTCATTAATATCACCGTCAGCTGTAAAAATGATTCACATTATATTAACGATCATCAATTTTCATCATGTGTTTTGTAGCTTTGTTTTCGTACACTAAACAGTAAAAAATTGAGTAACAACTAATATTACAAATTTAAAAAATAAAAACTATCAAAATTACCAAGCATTTCAGCATTCATCTCATCATGATTTGTGGAGGCAGCAGCTGTGTCATCCTCGGCTCCTTCATCTATATTCCCGTCAGCTGTGAAAATTAATATAAAAAAATCATGCGCGTGCTTTAATTACATCAAAACAAAAAATGTATCTACCAACCTGATATACATATAATTATGATGATATTTATAATCCGCTTTACCTTGAGAAGTAGAACCGTCCTCACAAATAAAATCCACGGTTTCATCTGGGTAACAGTATCAAAGTAATTTTGTGCTTTAAAATTTCAGTTCTGCACGTAATTTTTTAGTTTAAAATTTTGTTACCCTCTGTAAAGTCTTCCCATGTATTATCCAAAGTGATATCCTCCTCCTTGTATAGGTCAGTAGAAAGCAAATACTTGGCCGCAGCAAAGACCTTGGCAGGACGTATGGTTTCATACATGTATGGAGTTTTATCATTCAATCTTCTCATAAGCTTAACTTGCACAGTTGATGCATTATTAAAAGACCGTGGAATTACGCTCGTGCACACGTCCAAATCATTCTCTACATTTACAATGTTGCCTTTCAAAATTGATTGTCGTTCCGCTCCAAGAAGCCTTATCTGCATAAATGGTAGTCGTAATGCAACCAGTCTTGTTTCTAGTGGTGATAAATCCTACAAATAAATATTAAATTTTTA
>JAQFXM010006819.1:0-12725 GCA_034693345.1 Entomobrya multifasciata | reverse complement strand
TTTTCATTGACAACATCAATGTTCATCACTGTCATTTGTCGCAATATTATCATCGCAGCGGCGTCATTATGGTCGCTATTACAGCGGGATTTTTTTTTAAAGGTATTATTCGTAACTTGTAATTATGTGTCTTAAAGTAAACTACTTGTTTTGTTTAATATATATTTTCGTCATTGTTCATTATATTTTCTGTTTACAATAGGGTCAAAAAGTCAACAGATCTCACGGAGTAAAAATTGTTGTACTTACAATGTCAATAATTGAAATCACAATAGCTGCGTTTCGCAACGGGAACCCACAGCACGGATGCACCATTTTTGTTCCGGGTAGTAAAGCAATGTGATATAATGTGAGCTCTAAAATGTGTTTTGTCACACAACACACAATTAGTGACCAGACCACAAAATTTAAACGTTTTACTCTAAAATCCAGAAAATTTTCACGTTGAACTCCTAGAATTGTAATGACAAATCGCAACTAAAAAAAGTATGGTGAATGACTACTTAATCTCTTGTTTTTTGAAACAAATTGTTAATACTAGGAAGGAAGAAAATGTAATTTTTAGTGCAAACGTCAATAGTCATGCGACGCATACGTGACTACTGCATAAAAAGGATCTCACAGTTAACTGATTATAACAAAAAATATCACCGTGTATGGTTGAGCTATCTTTAGTTTATTATTAAAAGCTTCAACACACCACAGATCACTTAACTGTGTAGGTATGCAATACATTACTAAAACAGACTTGCCAATTTTGTAACTTCGTTATGAAGGGAAAAAAACTTTTACTTTTTTATTGCCTGAATTATTGGCCCTTCCTGCTTTGAGGTTTAGCTAAAATCTAAATCATATTAATAACTAAACATATCTTACTGAACATTAAATAATCAAAAACTCTAGCTCCCATTTTGGCTTCATGCACATAAGTATATTTGTTTTGCATTGCACGCTTTGGTGAACATATAAGTATGAATGGTTAATGAAACACAAAAGGACAGTAAAAAGTTAAAGGCATATATTTTTATGCTGGGGGCGATTATATAACTAGGAATTAATGCCTGAGTAATTGTGAGATGGTCAGTTTGTCAGGAATTCAGGATGAGTGCAAAATTTAAATAAACTTTATAAATCAGGTGTATGAATGCACGATCAGCGACAAAGAATAATACAATGCCTCACAAAGCACAAAATGTGAAATGCGAAATACGATGAAATGCATCGTATGCATGCAAAATTCTTGTGGGAGTGGAAGATCTCCCCTTAATTAGACCCTTCACAAAGGCTATTATTAATTGAAGTACAAGTGCTTTTAATAACTTAAATATGCGCTAAAAAATTATGTAGAGCTACTAGTTATTCAACGTTTTGCATACTGCATTTTAGTGTTTATAAGAGTTTTTCTGATTGATCTAATTTTATGATTTAGTTTCGTGGTCCCTTGCTTATTCCGGTTTACTGTGATAAGTATCAATAGGCGGCGTGGGTGGTAATACACCAATACCTACTGCAGCAATAACATTAAAAAGAATTCTTCTGCGTTTGTTGTTGTTTTCGTCGAAAAGCGCGTTACAGGATTTTTTCCTTTCAACTTGATGTAACAACAAATTGTTTCATTAACAATATAAATATAAATTTATACAAGGATTTTTTACGAATTTTAACTTAATAAGCTCATTTAATTTATAATCATGATGGGATGCCCTGTTGAACAAATTTATCTTGACAATACAATTTTGATACAGTGTTCAGAAATTGCAAAAAAATGCAGACTTTTAACTATATTTTAGTTCTGTATGCAACGCTACATTGGCAATGCACATTTTACATGCTTTGCTGATTTCACTAAATACCACCTCACAATCATATTGCGTCACATGTCTCATTAATACTTTTATGTATTTGGATTGTGATATCTGATGTTAAGTTAAAGAGCTATATTTAAGAATGATGTACATAGATATGCATCAACATTTTGTAACTCGCTAAAATTTAATAAATCGAAGGAAATAAAATGAATTCTCATTTAGAACTATTTTAATATCTTAATTATAGATGAGACTTCATTTGTCATGCTGTAAGTAGTATTTGGGTGATTTAAGAGTATGCATTATATTGCCCCATTTTTTGATTTATAAGTACTTACTAATTACAAACGTTTTGTTTATCTTTCATTAGAATCTGAACTTAATTTATTTTAGAAGACAAGATATATTTATGTATTCATTACGAATAGGGTTGTAGAAATATATATGGGGAGGCTGTTCAATAAATGTAACAGGCTATAACAGGTTGATGTAAATGTCAATCAAAGTAACCATATACCTACATACATATTCATGTCAGTATGCTTCAAGTTTTTTACAATATAAGCTGAAAATTAATATTGTTCTAAACGTTTGGTTGAATCAAGATATAAAATGTTGTTTCCAACAAAATGTTTTGTGTCTGATATACCAGCTTTAATACATTTGACCTGTAAAAAATTAAGCACCAAAATTAATTTGTCTTACCGTCAACTTAACCTATGGTGAAATAGCTGGTCCTCATATTGGGATGTGGCAAAGGCGTCTATCGCAAACTAAGGCCCTCCAGCATGAAATAATTTCTGTAAAGTCCACACTGTAGGCTAGTAGCATTATAAACTGGGAAAAATACCGTATGTTGAGTAAATGTTATCTAAAATGATTTCGCAGGTTGTAGTACTGCAAAAGATATTTTGAATAGAAAGAAACAACGGTTTGATAAATACTATCACTTGGCGTACTCAAGTTTCATTGTAAGTCCCAAGCAAAATAGTTCTCCGTCATCGTTCTCCTAAAAGATTGATCATTATGAAGTAAAATAGGTGTTATATTCTGTGAAATTTTCAGTTGCAAATATTACTTAGTAGTTGCTACAATTAAGACATTCTGGTTGAATATAGAAAAGTTTTCACGTTTGTCAATTTGAGTCATATTAAATGCACAAAAACTTTTTATTTTATATTCACGATTTTCAATCACATATTTAACTGTATAAATTGATTCATATGATTTAGATATTTATAATTTCCAAAAATTAATAGCGACATAAGCTTACCAAGAAAGAACAATATATTCATCACTATTTCAATATGAAAACTAAAACGTAATGTTTCAAATTGGATTCCTTAATGGCAATTTGTACCTGAAATAATAGAATGGAAGAACTATGTATTATTGGATTCTCTGAAGACAACTCGTGTAAGATGGCTAACGACGTTCTTTTGAATTTGCATCTTCCAAAGCAGATACGCGAAAATAGCAATAGATGTGATCACTAGAATTGGAATAACAACAGCAAATGCAGTGCTCCAATTCGTATGCCTTGTATCTGATTGTAAAACAAATGACAAATACAGCGAATTCTTATATCAAATTAATTACGAATTTCGACGTTATTTTCGAATACACGACGACTTGTGCTGTCGTGAATATAAAAGACTTTTAAAATGAAATAACATGTAACACAACGAGTTTCCAATATTGTTAGCATACCTTCCACGAAAATTCGGAACATTTTCCTTGCTTGTCCAACTTCATTTTGAGCAATACACTTGTAGACACCATGAGTTTGGTAAGATACCGTTTTGAAGATAAGTACAGATGTTCCATTCGAATTCCATATCACCATGTTTCTAGGAACTTCCTTTATTGTGAACAAAGAGCAGAATTGATGTCGTGTCGTGTTTAGAATTGATGTGATTGTTTTCCTGTTTTTATGTGATTTACTTACTTTGTCATCTCGCGTCCATTTTATCTTTGGCAATGGTTCGGCACTTGAGACACACTCTAATATTTTCTCCGTTTCATTCAAGGCGAATGTGTGCTCTTCAATAGCTTGCCCAACTATACTTGGACTTCGGGACGCTTGTTGTGATCAAATACATATTTCATTTTTTAAGATTTAAAACTCGTATTTCGTCAGTCAACTTCGTTTGATGATGTTAAATAGTTATATTATGATGAAGGTTATACAAGATTGGAAAGTTGGGATACTATCACGTAATTTCTAAGATTTCTACCTTTGATATTTAGCGACAAGCTTTTTGTCACCCATTCCGTCGAGTTCCAAACAGGAGCAAAACAAATCAACTCTGCCATTGCAGAGTTCAATCTCATATAAGTAGACCGGATGCCATGAAGCCTTGTATCCGTGTCAGTTGACAATATGGCTTCGGGGAATCGCAGAGAAACAAACAATACAGTAAACAACAATTAAACAAAGAGCCTTCCATGTAATTTTTATGTTCTTAGTATGTATGGTGCAATAGTGAAAACTTACAATCAAAATAGGAAACGGATCCATTGAGCCATTTTATTCCCCACTTAATCCCATCTGAAAAGTATGAATGAAGGGTTTGACATGTTGCTGTAACTAACTGTCTATTGTAGTAGGGAGGTGATGAATGAATTGCAATATGAACCATGTTTTTCGGATCAAGATCTCGCCAATCAAATACTAAAACAACAAAATGTGTATTGATTCAAATGATGATGATGATACATAGAGACCATTTGTCATTTTATATATAAATTAAATACCTGATGCCGAATCGAATTGGTATTTATGTAATTGTGTCTGTGATTATCTTTGTACCTGCTTTCAAATATTCCTGCTCTGGTGTCCAAAATTCGGTGTATACGTAAGTGAAAACGTCAATTCCATTTCCTTTACATCTTACCAAACCAAAATCTCTCGGATATATCCTCTCAGCAACACAGCTTCCGTTTCCCGAACTTTTCCCATTGCTTCCTGACTTTTGAGAATGAAGTAGAATTGGAAGGAAAGTATCAAATTTATTTTAGCTTTTATTACAGAGATATTATGTAACGTTTACTGATTGGCTTGTGTGGAGACTGAAAACGTGCAACGATGAAATAAGATTATTTATTTATCATCGAAAATGGTAGGAGTTGCCTCACCAAATATTGAATTCCAGATTCATACATTTGACATGTGCTGGGGTTTGAGCAAAAAAGAGTATGTAATCGTGCTGGTTTACCACCAGGTCTCCCGCAACAAACCAGTTCGTCTGTTTTTTCATCGAAATAAAAACGTGTTCCAGGTGAAAGTTGTCTATGCAAGCAATCTTCCCCTTCACATAGAGCTACTTTAAAATGCCCATCAAAATGCCAGAGGTTAAATGTTAAATGAATGCCAAATAATTAATGAAATGGATAATATAGACAGGAAATTACCATTACCTTCAGCGGAAGATCCCTTTTTTACAAGTACCTCCATGATCCCACCATCATCCTCGTCATCAGCAGAAGTACAACGGTATCTGCCAATGGCGTCGGAAATATTTCTGTACGTCAATTCAAACCCTCTTTGTGGATCAAAATGGGAGAGGATATTGGAAGGAATCGCTTTGAACTCCTGGTAGTGAATTTTGAATTGAATTAATTCAGTGGTGAATATATGAATTTTTTGAGAAGTATGTATGTATATTACTTCAGTATTAGTATTATTAATAAAAACAAGATATCATTCATAATTCTCCTGCGAAGTGTTATTGTCACTGTCATTATAGTATTCAATGAGTCATCTTACTCTTACCCCATCTACGTCCTTGAAAAGGTTAACCGAAGTACTTGGATGAGACACGTAACATGGAATTGTAATAGATCCACTGTTGCTATCATTTGACTCTGGCTCAATTTCTAAAACTTTTCCGGATAGCACAAGAGAAGGAGATGAGCTTCCTAGAAACAACAACACAGTATGGATCATTTTATAATAACTTTTTTTGTCTCGCTTTAGATTTCTCGCTTTCTTATGAATAATTCTCAAGAAGTTGTTTGCACTAATTCAATTTGCACGCGGAAATAATATATATATATTCCGATTTGAAGCTCAAACAAGTGGTTGAATTAGACAAGGCTGTAAATTGATTTGATTTTTAAAACAATTGTTTAACCTTCCCAAAATATAAAAATATGATTCGAATTGTGGGCGCTTCGAGTGGTACTTCGACATGTGTAATTTCCGGTGGCTCTGTTTGATAATGTGGTGATTTCTAGTGATGCAATAAATACATCATTTGATGGGTTCGTCACACTGCTCGAACGTCGAAATGTTTTCATTTGAATTCCATTCAAGTCCTCAATGACGTACTACAAGGTAGTCGCATAACAAAAGTAAATAATTAAATAAGCAAATATGTAGGTTAAAATATTTCATTTGGACAAAAGTGCTTTCGAACCCACGCAATTTTTTGAAGTATAGTTGAAGTTGAACTCAACATGCGAATATTCCTTGAATTAAAAATGTTGTACATCATAAATTTACAATATATGCTTACTTTCGAATTATGGAACACCCATTCCACTGGGTATTGAGCCTTGCACTCGATGGATATTGCTGCAACGTGTTGCGAAATTACGTATTCGTGACTTCCAAATCCTGAAATTTGTATTGCATCCGTGTCGATCTTATTGTTCCATTCTAAGTTCATTACTGATGTATCATCATCCCAATCCAAGTAGTCTCTATCAGCATCCGATACCCATTTGGCCACACGAATTTCAGGGACCATTGAAAAACCATTTTGTCTTAATCCAAGAGACAATCCCTTTAATTCTATTACTTCAACTCTACACACTAAAATTAAACTAACTACAAAAATTTGTATGCGTAAGAGCATGTTTCCTGTAAAATGTAGATTCTTGTATGTTGTATGGTACATATATTGTATATAAACCCTACTTATATAAAACGTTCAATCAATTTGTATCTGACATCGGCAAAATATGCCCTTTGTCTTCTCATGAAAGTTTTCGATTAGACTTGCCTTCGAAAATTCTAAACTAGCAAGATTTAACCTAAGTAAGTGAAAACAAAGTAAAGTTGATCACAGTTTGGTAAACGTTTAATACACTATATCAACAGCAGACGCGACGTGCATTTTCAAATAGTTAGTTTCCAATTAGCTCTGAACTTTCTCCGAAAAAATGCACAATATGCTTTTTGATGTTGCAGTTTTTAGAGTATTTTTATACACGTCAATTCAATCTCTTTACTTTATACACCTATTTGCTAAAAGAAAGCCATACGACTAGGAGTGAATGTTTATTTTTGATCACAGCTTTTTGTAAAAACAAATGAAAAGATTTACAATACTATATAATCAGTCTATAGTATCCTGTAGTTTATTGATTAGAATCAATAATACACAGACAACAAGGGACCACGTGTCATTGAACATGAAGTTGCACTTCAAAAGTTTAGTTTCAACCTTTCAGTTAGTATAATATTGCTTCAAGGTCTATATCGTCAAACTGCGAAAGAACTTTCTAGTCATTGGAAGGTTTTCATATTCAGAAAACTGACGGATAACTATCCGTACAACATTATTTTATAAAAAATCATTTGCCAATATTTGTCCGTTAGTCCGTTGAATCATCGGCAGTATGATTTACTTTTTACGCATTCAACTTGTTGTGAAATCTTATCAAATTAACATTTTAACAAAAAAGATAGGATCGGATCCAGCTGAACAATAGAAGAATACTACCCCAGGAAAATGTAGATGAAGAGAAGGCATATAAATTTTAATTTTACGATATTGATTAGCTTTCTTTGTATAATAATTGTTTTCACTCAAAATAGCGATCCTTACCTTTGGCATAACCTCAGGAATATTTTGATTGAAGTTGATTGAATATTTAAATATAACTGGAAAACTAAATATGACTATACCGTGAAAGATAAATAGCTGAAAACAGTAATAATGTATGGTTGAACAAAAAGCAGATTTACACATAAAATCTCTGGTAGTTTGATTTTAAGTATGCTTTCATTATGCGAAGTCATGATGCATCACTGGCCTCATAAACAGAGATGCCAGGCAATTTTCTCATTTCCCATCAACATCAAAGATATTCGGATCTGTGGTGACGCATTGAAAGCATCGATAATTTGTTTAAACAATTCATCTTTCATTAATACGAGGAAAAAGATCGAGCAAATTCTAAAGAAAACGAAAGAGGATTTAACCCATTTTAAATTGTTGGTTATGCTCGCGTAGAAGCCTAATTGATTACTTTGAAGGGAAATCGTAATACGAATGACTTTGATGTCACACATTAAGTGAAAACAAAGGATTTATATTGAGCACACTGCTTACATGTGTACGCACCTGTATTAAAACACAAATTAAGAAAGGGTTCGAGGAATAAAACACATTGGTTTAGTAAATGACAGTTCATTCACAAAAGACGATTTTGTTTGAAATGAATTTGCAAGGTTTCTTGCTTTTGTAATATTATAACATTGATGTGTAATATTAACATGTGTTACTAAGAGTTTATTGCAGGTAAGGTACGTTTAATGTACCTTTAGATGGAGTAATGAAAAATATTGATCTTTTATCATTACTGTTTGAGATCTGTTTCAAATAAAGCAAATAAAAAGCACAGACCTATGATTCCTACATGAAAAGTTTTAAAGTAAAAGTTGACACGTATGAATACCAAGATTATCCCGATTCCTATCAGTTATTAGGAAAATACCGCGTAATATCTAGGCAAAACTTAGAAAAAATCATTGGAATTAATATTAACAAGTTTGAGCATTTTATGCCAAGAAAAATATTTTTATTAAAAGTATCCGTATCCGTACGCCGTACACCACCCGTAGTATGAAAAGTACCAAATATCAATCACTTCCATTGCAATAGTGATTGCTTGCAATTTACAGTTTTCTTTGAACAGTTTCTTACAATTATGAATTGAGTAGGCAGAAATATGTTACTCTCATGCTAAAGTTCGAAATTCGCAGGAATTCTGAAAGTGAAAACTAGTAGCAGTGAAGGTCTTTAGTTAATTTTGGTTTTATCTTATAAAATTACTGAAATTATTTCCAGAAACCGCGACAAAGTTTAAAATCTTAAAACGAGTTTGTGAAAGTTTAAAAAGAGGCTGTATGTAGAGATATGATATTATTCCAAATACGTTTTGCTGATGTAAACCCCATGCTTATTTTTTGCAACTTTTTAAAATTAACATTATATAAATCATTCGTTCGTTATGCTATGCTTATTCTGAAACAAAACTTTTCATAATGATGGCTGAGCAATCAAATTACCGATTATCGACACATTAAAAAATTATTACTTTTAAATTGCTTACTGCTCCTTAATCTTTGGCCTTCATAAAATTATTTATCATGTATGTATGTATGTATGTATGTCTATGACTATGGCTTAAATAAATATTCAAATGAATTGCAGTTTAAAGTTATCCCAATATATGATTATTACGCATCTACGCATTTTACGCGCGGATTGACCTGTTGCAATCGACCTTTAAACAGTTTACCGTGTCATTTAGGACATACCTAAGAATTAAATCTCGTAACATTCGCATTATATTATTATTCTTACAATAGGTTTTGTTAAAGTTATCAGATACATATATCATATCCCAATTACAACCATTGCCAAAAATTGGCATCAGCCAAGTTCAACTTCACGTATTACCTTTATTTGGCCACATAAAACTTATATATATCCCACCAAATATCTTCAGTTTTGTGCGTAAAATTTTTATCAGCAACTTTGATGACTAAGCTTTCCATAAAGGCAGGACTTTACTTTTCATAGGGACTCAATGAACGATGAGCATCCTGCGTAGAGATGACATGCTACTTGTCTCATGTAACAAAACATTTGCAAATATGTTAGGAAATGTTAAAGAAAAGATATATTCATCAGCGTACAAAATTTTACTCAGAAAACTTTGTGGTGTATGTACTATTTGTGGACGATGACAAAGATTCATTCAATTCGTTTGTTTTAAACAAGCTTATCAATATATCGTTGTTATTTATGGACTGTTACGTCTGCTAACCTTATATTTGGAATTTTGCAGTGACTACGTTTATGCTAAGATTTATCTTTTATAATTAGGTTTTGCTCGTATTCAACATTGCTAGTTATATCATTTTTATGACATTGTATTACCTAACAAGTAATCTACAGACAGACATACGTCTTCACTTATTTCAGTACAATCCTAGTAAGAAAAAATTTAAATAACTTTGTTTATACAAAGTAAAAAATAACTTTCCCTTTACTGAAAAAATATTGCGAACTATATGATTGATAAATTATGTGAGCTGTGAGTGAGCTGTTCCCATTCAATTTTTTAATATTATTCATTCAGATTATATCGTACATTATATTTGTACCAACTTTTTATAATCCATTAAATAATCTTGTAAGAAATGGACAAGGATTTACGGGATCAATGTTTGAAATAAATGTATCGATTGCAATGATAACTAAAACTGTTTTTTTACTCTATAAATATTTATTAATGAATTAAATTTGAAATTGCGAAACAATATGACAGACGTACACGTGTAATACGTTTGCATGATTTGCTTACTTTATATCTGTGTCTAACTTATGTAACATGAAAACAACTATATTATCACGCAATCAGCTATCACCATAAATATCATATATTTAGTTCGACATATCTTATGATAACTCAATTAAATATCGAAAATGGGATAAAAAATAAAAAATAGTAAAAAAGAACACACGCATGACACAAAGTAAAATTGTGGTAAAAACGTTTATAATTTAGTATAATATTACTCTGATTTTAAACAATTTTACATAAAAATACCAATTATTTGTCTCATCTTTATTATCAACATCCCCTTCGGCCTTCCTTGTCACTTGCTCTTATAATTTTAACTAACATTTTTAGTGCGTTGTCTGATATAGCTACTGCAAACACATATTGGCAGACACAAACAATTTGTGATTTGCATGTACAGAAATATTAATGCACGTGCAATGCAATACTTTTTTAAATTCCAAAAAAAATCGACAGTAAATAAATATGTGTAAAGATCTAGAACACGCAAATCTATTTTTTCAACTTCAATTTATGTAATTCATATGATTTTCTTTATTTTCACGCTGAAAAATAATACTAATAGTTGGCCTTACTTTCAGCATTATCTTTTAAATCAAATTCACGAAATTGTTTTCATGTACACGTAACCCTCTGAAATATTAAAAATTATTGGAAAAGCCAAGTTCAGCCATCAATTTAAAATCGCTATTTATCTACGTACCTATATATTATGTACTTCTTAAAGAGACCATATAATAGTAGAAATGCTTCAGTATTCCTTTTAACAATCAAGTAATCTTAACAATTGTTATGAATATTATTAGAGTGTTTATATTACATCACATGAGATACATCTGGCAGTGCTTGTTTTTTGTTATCAACTTTTCATTTCGAAATCAGCCAGTTGATGCATGTATAAATGAAATAATTTATCTATTTATCTTGAAAAAATGTACACACAATATTATTTAACTAGCGAAAGGATGTATTATAATCCGAATAGTAGTAACACAGTTTGTTTTATTCTCTACTTTTTGTTTGCCAATTATAAGCTGAGCTGATGCTATTAAACAGGTGTGGTACAAAGTATTTATCAACGTCTACTAATAGAAAATGATGAGGTAATATAATAGTTTTTCCTTTTTTAAATTTCAAGAAAATTGCACTTTAAAGTATTAGCATTCATTAATGCATCCATACAGCCAAAAAAAACTCTTCCAACTTTAGCCAGATAACAAAGAAGGAAATTACCGGCACAACTATTGCCGCAATGGTTGCATGAAAGTACAAGAACTTCGTTTACTCAAAGGGACTACTGCATATACTCACATTGCACTAATCTTAGTGACTATATGAATTACTCTATTGTTACCTATTTATAATGTCATGCAGTGATTTTTGTGGCTTCGACTAGTTGGTGGTTGATATCTTTTATGTCACCAACCACGATGATTTCCCACAGGTACTTTTGTTCATAGAAGCAATTAATTTACTACTCATATCAGAAATATTAGAATGTTTAGCTTTAAGCCAATTTCACTATAACAAAAGGACACAAGGTATGCTATATTTGTTTTGCGATAAATCGTTTAAACTACACTATGTGAAAATATTCCATATATCCGGATGTTACATATGAAAATAACTTTTTTTCATGACTGTCTGTCGCTATCAAGTGAGAAGAGATCTGGCTGGATGACTTCCCTTTTAGATGAACTCACGTCGATTCAAAAGATAGGTAGTCTAGAGTCATCATTATAACTTCTAATCTTCTTACTTTATAGCTAACAACACCATTTATCAGAATAAGATCTAACAGAAAAAAATAATTACAATGTGTTAAGGTAGAACGTGTAATAGTAATTTGCAATATACAATTTTAGCCTTACATACTTAAAAATTATATACTAGCAAAAAGAATCTTCTTAGTTTTCTTGGTAAGGAAAACTTTTCTTAGTATTGATATGTAACGTTTGTATACATGCCTTAAATGAAGCAATTTAGTACTAAAATAGTGCAACATTGACTGTTGCCCTTTTGCAAAGTAATGGCATCTCGCATCGCCAACAGCGTTAAATATGAACATTTTGTACACATACATAAATAGGATGTTTAAATGTGTATTTCACATTAAATAATTATTTATTTTACTAAAAACTTGCGAATTATCCAATTATGCATGCATGGGCCACATGCGTTTGTTGCATATCACCAACCACACACTTTGCAATCAAGATTGTATTCGCTCGAGAGATAGTAAGAGGTATGTATTTTTAAGATAGTTAACGCAAACAACATAGGTCAAGCATTTATTATCATGATCTTGTT
>JAQFXM010006818.1:0-12726 GCA_034693345.1 Entomobrya multifasciata | reverse complement strand
TACCAACCATCACAAAGAATTTCCTTTTGGATTGGAGAATTGTTGTTGTTGTTGGTTTCCGGACGATATTTTGTTTGCGTTTTTTGTGATGTGGGTGCCATCTTGAATCTGTTAAATAATATATTTGTCAGGTTTTATATATGAGTGAGAAAAATCAAAATAGTGTGAACAGCTAGTGTTTTTCACTAACATTTTATAAAAAATTCTTATTTGATGTATCGTAAAATTTTGGATAAAATGAGGCGCAGCAAAATAATTTGTTTCAGTTTTGCACGCTATTTGGATATTTTTAAATCAATTTGCCCCAAATATTTCATTTTACTCTGTTAAGTAACACATTGGCGTGTTACACTTCATGAATTTTTTTAAATTTTTATAAAGCCATAAACTCAACGAATCTATTACGAGGACGAGAAATGTATTAAAAATCTCTGGTCAAATCCCATGTTATCGCGTTTTTAATAAGAGATGAAAAATAAATAAAAAATATTGTAAATTTGTTTGTTTTACTATACGTATTTTAAAATTAATTTATTACCTTTCAAGTTGTTTTCCAGCTCAGCAAATAATACACTAATCAAAACGATACTATTTATTGCACTGTATATTGTTCACATGGTTTCTATTCCAAATCACTATAACCACGACGGCTAAAATGCAAGATGGGTTTGAAGTTGACACACTTCAAATTGATAAGCTGGCCCTGATGGAGATTTTTCGTTTCCTAAACGGTCAAATAAATAGATACACATGTCGTTTCTAGAAATTATTATAGCACATAATAAAATATGCAAGATATAAGCCTGAATTTAAATGGATATTTACAAGATTGAAAAAGTCAGAATGTCGAATAAAAAAGTTCAAATTATTTTTTTAAAGATCGAATAAATTAAATTAATGGGATGATGTTTTTTTATAACGAGATTTCGAAGTCTAAATACGTATTTAAACTATGTTTTAGTTATGTATGATTTAAAAAGGAAGGAAGTTAAGAAAGGAAACAAATTTGTCGTTTTTGATGAGTTTTGTATTTTGAACGGTGGTGGAGATGGTCCTAGGACCACCGGTCGAAAAGAAATGATAACTGAAAACGGAAGCACCTCAAAAAATTTTATCTGGTTATCATAATACATAAGATATATATATACATATATAATATTGTAGTATGTTTGAACGTAAAGTGAACGGGTCTAATGTGTAAAAAGTGCATTCATTCATTGCATCAATTGCTACATTTAACTGACAAAGGTACAAGTACTTGGTGTTATATACAAAAAAATAAAAGCAAAAATTACTTGAAAATTCATATAATATTTTATGCAGTGAAACCAATGACAATATAATTAATGACAACATTTTGATAAGTACTCAAGAAGGAAATAGCCAATATGCGTTATACTGCCGTAATATTATAAAGGAAAACTTGTTTTTGCCACAAGAATCCTATAATCTCTGAATGTGTGGCGGATTTTGTGGTAGGTCAGGATATTCATTGAGGTTTTATCCAAGTTCAATAGAATAAGCAAGGAAGATGTAGTGACTTTAGCAGGTCGGCAATGACATAGTTTTAAAGGACCATGTGGTATTTTTTATAATGATTAGGTAAGTAACGAAAAAAATATACATATAAGTTTTGTGCAATAACAACCTCACTCGGATATATCAAGTTTTTCATATAATAATTACGATATAGGGATATCAACTTTTAGACTGTTTACAATTTTCGAAGTTAGGCATATAGCACTCCTTATAGTAATAATATTTACACTTAAATCGTATTATTACATAAAAGTATAAACACTGCGTGAAGATGCATATGTGCATTGAAACAAAAATGACAAGAAGCGCACCTAACAAAAAGCATCAGTTCAACATCATTGCGATTCATTACACATAATTTGACAAAACTACACAATTCATACCGAAATATTTTTTATTTAAGCATGTATGCTTTTGTATGCATTGAACTACTATACATATTTTATAAATACTCATGGTAGACACAACACATAAAAAATCACATTGGTAAACAGGTTAGCACTTTGGTTGGTCAGTCGGTTCTTTTTTCAGTTTGATATTATAAGCTGATATATTATGATGGGTACAGTGAGGACGTACACAACGACCTTTGAGTGAATTGATTTTTTAAGTGTTACGTATTTCATTGAAGCAAATGACAAGAAAAAATTAGCAAAACTTGATCTTACAACCCTATGCTGTAGTCAAACACGAAACTTAAAGAGGTTGACATTTCGTTTTCAATGCAATTGGTAAATAAAAGATTTTTTTTACCTCCTTCGAAAATACCGGACAAAATAAAGCAAAAACAAGTATAATTGTCATTAGCATACACACACTAAAATTGACTATTTATTATCTGCAATTTTTTATAGATATCAAAAGCAATTTAATGGACACGAGTATGTCATATGTATTCTTTACTCATAAACATTTTGCTTAAAGTTGGAGTTTGAGACTAGTACATAAGCATCTTGTCTTTTATGCATAGTGTTATCATATTAATAAAGTGAGTGATAAACTGATTTATCAATTAAATGTAAAAGATAGAACTTTATTAATTACCGTATTTTCGTGAGTTTAAAATGAATGAATAAGGGCTCAATAGTAAGAGTAATGACTAAAATAGATAGTTCAACTCCAGCTATTGTAATAATTGGGTGATATTTAACAAATTAGTACGTTTTTAACAACTGGATTGATAATTATTTTCAATCCAAAGTAAATTTCGTATGAATTTTCAAGCTTTTATTGATAAAGCGTATCAAAATTTATAATGATGAAATCTTTCTAGTTTTTGACGATGAAAATTTACAAAAATGGTTAAAAAAAATAAACTCGCTAGTAAATGTATAATCATTGCGGAATACTAAATGATCATATTAATAATGGTCGGTATTGAGATTATTGGTTCAATTCTAAAGAAATGATGTATAAAGTTGTGCACAGTTTCGTTGTTTATAAAGGTGAGACGCATAAAAATAGTTCTATAATGATTATTTATTTTATTGATAAACTGCCGACATCAACAAAAATACTGGATACGATGGTTTAACTTAACTAACCTGTGGAATGAAATACGAAGGAAAATTTATTTTCTCAACTGAATGTTTTGCTTTAAAAAATCTATGATTTTGACCATGTTGTATTGTTCAGTATTTTTGTTTTTGAAATTTGTAACGTAATATAAGATCGATCTTGAAATTAATGACAACTCGTTTTGCCATGAAAACGGTTGGCAAAAAATTTGTGAACACAGTTTTTATACAAAATAATTAACTTCACGAAGATTTGAAAAAAACTGAAACAAAATCACATGTCTGTTTACGCACATGGTACTTATGCCCTTGAAAGTGGAAGTGTTTAGAATTTAAATGCATATTAGAAAGATCAAATGAAGAATGAGTTTGAATGATTAGAGGACATATACGTACAGAAAATGACAGCTTGGTCAATTGCAACAAGATCTGGTTTGTTATGGTCATCATTATGAATGAAAGATTTTTTAAAGTATAAAAAATATTGATATAGGTTTCGTTCAGAGTAACAAGGCAATACAGCTGTCACGTAAGCAAAGCAAAAAGCTCACAAAACTGCATTGACTATTACAGTGTGTTTTGGTAGGTAAATAATAGTAAACCATTTTGTTACTCAAATCAAGTAAAAAAGGTTGAATGTTATGCGGTTTTTTGCTCATTTACAAGTACCAATGCTAACTTCTTCATCAAAGTCGAATGTCTTTTTTACAACGACAAATGCATCTTTAAATATATTCAGCTGCTTTATTATTTTCGTCATGCTCATCCGTCCACCCAAATCCCAAATTTTCATTAAAATTCGCAGGCAAGCAGAATCATGATTTACCATCTTGCTTATTGAATTATATTTTCGGAGTTTAATACCCAGTGGAATCTGGAGTCAAAATTTATCACAAATGTTTAAAATGGAATTTAGTTAGTATCATTATTTCAATATCTCATAGACGAGAGCAATATGATCAATTATTACCATTACACTTTGAAGGAAGCTGAGTCAAAGAGAACCACATGCTTTCTTACATGCCAATATTTTACTACAGAACGTTCTGTTTTTGGTTAATGTCTATGTTTAAATAGCTAACGACATTTCGATATTTCGTTTTTGAAGCTTTATTTTGTAATTATTGAGAAAAAACGTCCAATGCAATGTGCATAATTTCGGTGATTATAGTTTCCATGAAAAACGAATAACCTTCCTTGTCAAATAACTAGTAACATTTAATATCATAGCATATAATGCTACACGATATAGTTGAGCATTACTACAACTGTACATTCAAACTTGCTTACAAATTCTATCTCAGTCCGGTAAGATTAAGATGAAAAGACAAACGTCACGTAATTCAAACTGATTGGTATTGATGGTCGGTCGGCACACGGTCGGTTTACGTATAATGCATTATTATTAATATACATGCTTAAGGCTGACATTGCATATGGTAGGTAAACAAAAAAGTTGATGTTTACGAATTGGGTCAAGTTCTCCACTAATGGTACTTTTTAAAGCAAAATGATTTTTACCAAGCACGCACATTTTCATGTGAGTAGCATGTGCCCAAGCAGATAACCAATATTTACACACGTGGCTAGAGCACAGTTTTGATTGATCTGCTGTTAACATTGTGATTTATATTGTGTTATTTCTTTATATATTATTAATTGTGGTTAATCGCTAAACGAGAAGCACATTTTTAGTAGCATTTTAAATTGAATGGCCTATTGTGTTATTGCAACTGTTATGAACTTCATTTCGTTCTGCCATGCTCTTCAGCTAGAGTAATAAGATTTCTACATGAACTTCAAAGTTAAATCGTAATTTTTAAATTTTTGCGTTTTGCATCTTTTAATGGATACGTTTGAAGATGACACTGAATTGTTGGTTTATATAACCTGTTATTAGCCTTGTTTAGCAAATTTTGCCATTCGTTAAATTATGAAAAATAAATTAGAACAGGAATAAATGTGTAATCATAAGTATTACTCCACTACATTTTAAAAATAAATGAAAATAATTGATAAAAGTTATGTAGGAAATTTCCAAGGTTGATGATACGATTTCTTAATAACTTTCAGCTGCCAGATGACAAAAGATAGCATTACCCAACACATGGTTCCATGGTGTAACGGTTAGCACTTTGGACTTTGAATCCAGCGATCCGAGTTCAAATCTCGGTGGAACCTATTCACTTTTTGCATGTTTTTTTCTTTTAAAATTTTACTTGACAGGGATTTTGGTGCATTATTTCAGTGTTTTTAGTCGATACCCTATTTTTATTTCGAAATTCAAAAAACTGGAGAACAATATGTCTATCTGCTTATTTTTGTGTTTTAATGCACAATATCGTAATGCACCGTTGTATTTCACATAGAAAGCTTTTTTGCTATATATTTAAAAGGCGATAACATATTTGGGTTTTCACAGTTATGATTCATTGTCGATTTATTTAAGTATCTGTTATTCAGATTTATTTTTATTGAGTGATTTCTGTTGGAATATGCTATATAAGTTACAATGACTGAAATGCAATGTAACACAATACTTTGGATCAAATTGCAAATTAAAACTTCAATAACTTAAGAGTTAATGCTAATTTCCCTAACGCTATACAACGGGTTACGCACAACCTTAGTAAAAAGTTATTTTTAAAATTTGCTTAAACCTCAAAGCTATGTCGTATTCAGTTTGTCGCAAAGAATTTATATCATAAGTTTAGTAAAACAAAAAGCAGTTTTTTATCCATGTTATTAAAAAAACTTGTGGGCAAACCTGAATTATTAGTTAAAGAAAAAAATCATTACAGAAAAATGGCCGTAAAAACTTTAATTCAGATCTATCAAACTAAAACTAAAGATTGGGCATTGTCTTAACTAAAAATACACGTTCATGGTTTTTTCATTTTAATTTATGAATGTTAATTTATTTGCTCCACCACGGCAGTATTAATGTTGTATAAGGTATGATTTGTCATATTAAATTGAAAGCCGAAATGAATCCATAAAATATTCTCTGATTGCTTTTTGGCGTGATAAAAAATCTAAATATTTATGAAAATTTGAATAAAATATCAGAATTTTGAAATACAGTTGAACTTATCATCTAACAAATTGGTTAAAAACATATCTAAAGGGCATAATCCGTTTAACCTGTTTTTTGACAATTATTTCTTGTAAAAATCATATAAGTATGTTGAAATTTTAAATTGAAAATGTTATTGAGGCTAAAAATCTGCTAAAAAATCCTTAAACATTACTAGGTACAATCTACCCAAAAAAACTCTTGGATACCCTCGAATTATTAAGTAGTTCTGTTCCAACGACTTTAGACGTGTCTTCACAAAAATATTCAACTGATAAGTAAACCACAATTCTAGACGTACTAGCCTGAAGAGTTATTTGTTAAAGATTTTACAGTTTTTCAGCAAAGTTGATGTAAGCATCAATTCAAAAGAGAGTTTAAATTTTATGTACACCACAGAATTTTCTATCTTGACGTGTGCGAGGATATCTGATACGATATCCCACGTGTAGTGGTTTCCTCGTTATTTCTTTTAGTCGTTTGTTTTACCGATAAGCAAATGAACTGACATTCTGGAAATAATAAATTCATTTGGTAATTGACATTTTCATGTGTAATAAATTCCCATAACTATTGCTCATCTAGAAAACAAGCCTTAAAAAATCAATAAACATATTTAAGTGTTCAGTACGTTAGGCAGTAGAATTCGTCATGTCGTCACTGACTTCCAAGTAAACAGTGAATTGCTTGGAAAAAAGTCCACATCCGTAAAGTTTATGCGTCATTTTTGGAAGTCGTCACCACCCTGTTTTACTTTTAAATAAAATTGGTTTACAGTTGTCTTAGTATCTACTTGGAAGTTTTCTATAATCATTTTCATTTGTGTTTTTGAGAACTAGCCGTTAGTTGTTTATGGGCACATTAGTAAACTTATTTTGAAAATCAAATACAATCGAAACATATGCCATTCTACCGTCATGTTGCGGACAATTTTGGTGACGTTTTGGGTCAGATTTCAAATGGCAACAGTATTTGCTCTTAATTCATCTGAATATTGGGTAAGTGCTGGCAAGTTATGGTACAAAATATATGTACCATGAATAATATGATTTTTAAAACATATTAGGATCTGAGTAACTTCATAATCCGGTTTGACACCAGTGTTTCAATTTTGGACATTTATGAGCGCGGACGATATACTACAGATGATATAATTCCCTTTGTATCCATTGTAGCCACAAGATTCAAGAGCATTATGGTTGAATTCGAACACACTAGAGTTTTTATGGGTAACTTAAAACATTAGTCATATCATTAAATTCAAATGGTTTTCCTAAGTTCACATAAAAATATGATAAATATATAAATGTTCTTTTGCTTTTCAAAGATCCAAATTATAGTGCTTCTCTATCGGGTTACGCAGCAGCAAAGTATAATTGTCTTAGCACCACAAAAAATAAAGTTCAGGTGTTTTTGAGTATAAAGACTGATACTTGTTACTGTAATACTATTAAGGATAGTTTACGAGATGCAACAAGAGTTGCAGATGAAATAAACGAGTTATGTATTAATACTGTACAAACCATTTTTCATGAAAGTAGGACAAAGAGATGTTCGGCAAAAATTTCTGAGCGCGGAAAATCACTAAATCTTAGTGAGAGGTATAGTTGGGGTGAATTTATTGATATTTCCGATTATTGTGCGAAAGAAAAAATTAGAAATACAAAAATGATGCCAGATGTAGTTGTAATACAATATCCATATTGGGAAGACGCGTTGGAAATAGACGTTACTAATTGTTCACCATACAGAGAAAATTTAGAAAATAAGTCCATCATAATGAAAGACTTTCAAATCAGTGATACAAATTTAGACAATTCCCTGAATTTTAAAGGATTTGTGAATGCTTGGAAAAATATTGCCGTCGAGCGAAACTATATATTTTTAGTTGAGGGAAGCTTTGATATATTTAGCTATACGAACGAAAACACAATACACTTGGGGAATTGCGGTTGGTGGTATCTCACAAATGATCCTGGCACTTCAAATACAAGAGAATTTATCTTTCAAGAAAAAATCGCAGATAGTGTAAAAATTGACAATGAAGAAAATTCGGATTTTCTTCCCTGGTACTCCAATAAAACGTTTAACAAAACGACCAGTGGTATAGTTTCTCAAGATAGTTTAACAACAATTGCCACTAAAAACGACTTTTGTCAAATAATCTCAAATCGGGAACATGAAAATTTTGACAATATTTTGAGCAATGTCATTAAAATGACAATTAATTGTCGCAAAACTTTTCGACTGTTTCTGTTACCGAGTACAATGTCTCCGAAAAAAATTCATTCTTTGCTAACGCTTAATAAAGAATATGTTACGCTGTTACTTCCACTTACCGGAGGCTTGGAAGGGGTTGGAGACAACAAAAGTTATCTTGAAATCATTAAAAAATCCGGATTTAAATTAGGTTACATTGTGTCTATTAATATGTGCGGTTTCTATGATTATGAGGGAAAAGTAACTTAAAGTTTGGACGATGCGTTATTCGACATGCAGAGTAGCATTATTATTTTTCACTTTGAAGAGTACAAAGATACAGTAGATTTAGGGGCTACTCGTATGTTTCGACTTCGAAAAGTACTTTTTGAAAAATGCAAGAAGATAATTTCTAAAAATAAAAACACATCAACACAAATAGGATTTGTAATGAACGCATTTTACAAAGGGAACGAATTTTATTCGACGCATTGGGCTATGAAAAACTATGTAAGATATATCGATTTGTTGAGCAATTGGGCTGACGAACAAAACGATACCGTGGTATTTCTGGGCTCAGATGAAGATTGGCGTTTGGTTGGGGAGTACGGAAGAACATGGGATACAGTTGGATGGTATTCATATAATGATATTGTTGAAAACAAGGGTTACAAACGTATAAATGAAACTTTTTTAAATATGACAATCTCTGAAAATGAGGAGTCAATATATAAAAAATATTTTGGTTTGAATAGTGACCAATTTATAATAACTTTATGTGCAATATTATTGATTCTGACTGGTGTAATACTAGTAGGAATGTATTTTTCTCGCCAACGCCGAATGAAATATCAGTTGACACTTCAAGAAATGCAGCAATTTTTCGATGGTCAAAAATCGGAAAACTTACCAGACGAACATGAACCAATTAACGCAAAATACGACAAGGCTAAATATGAAGTTTCTGAGAGAAATTTTAAAGTGAACTCGAATGAGCTACTAGGATCAGGCGAATACGGTAAAGTATTTCGTGGAGCAGTCAGAGTTGGTCATGAGGAAACTGATGTAGCCATCAAAACCACAAATCCTCAAAAGCTCCACAAAACAATGATTTATGGACTGCTATCTGAAATCAAAGTACTGGCACATGTTGGCCAACATCCTAATATTACTCAACTTTTGGGAGCACACACATCATCAATTAGAACAGGAAAAGTTTACGTGTTTCTGGAATTGTGCTCATTGGGCTCCCTAGAAAAATATTTGCGAAAATTTAGTCCGAATAATTTAATTTCTGAGACGAGCACAGTACAAGACTTGTCTGAAACGGATAATAAATATACAAACGTACTATCTGGCAGAAAACGTTTGCTAGATTCGTCGCTATCGAATGATTTTAATCGCTGGTCTAACGAAATTTGTAGTGGAATGGAATATCTGGCAAGAAAACACGTGGTTCATGCTGACTTGGCTACTCGAAACGTATTGCTTAACTCTCAACGAGAGGCAAAAATTTGTGATTTCGGACTGTCTCGTAGAATGTATAATTATACAAGTTACGTAAAATCCCAACAAGAACCTATGCCGTGGAGATGGATGGCACCGGAGTCTTTACGATACATGGTATTTGATGAAAAAACTGATGTTTGGGCATTTGGGGTTACTCTATGGGAAATATTTTCATTGGGAAGTACACCATATGCAGGATTGTCTTGGGATGCCAATTTTGTAAAAATGTTGGAAGATGGCCTTATTCCTTCTGAACCAGATTACAATGAAAAGAATATGTAAGATAATTGTAGGATGTTCTTTGATAAACGAAAGGAAATACTAACCAAAATGCAATTTATTTTTTATTTGATACCAAGATACGACATGATGAAAGCCTGCTGGAAAATTTCACCAGTTGAGCGTCCATCGTTTGCTGAAATCTTATCGACTCTGTTATCTTCCGAAAACTGAAAAAAGGCGTGAATACACATTTTAATATTTGTTAACAAATGTCTTTATTTGTGAACCTGATCATTGTTTCTTGTGCTTTATAAGGATACCTCATTCACACTGTTAGATGCGTTATTAGCTTCAAAATTAGCATTTATGTAATTTTTGTGGGCCTTACATTCTCCTACTAGGTTGTCCTTATGGCTTCATACCATTTAACTTATAATGTTTGTTTTTACACCAATCCTTATCTTTAAGTTAAAATTTGTTTTCATCAAACTTCAATTAAAGATTAAGTATGCTTTGATACCAAGATGTATAGCTTGTAGAAGCCGTTCCATAGTCAACGTATCTCTTGCAATATATCGTGTTACTTTTATATGACAGTATTTGTACCAAACCCCATTGTGAATTTTCGCCTTCATTTAACTTCTTGCTTTCTACTTGCTAAATATTAAATTCAAACTGTTTTGTTAAACAAACAAAAGTATTATATCAATTAGGAGTATATTTTCTTTTTTTTGTTAACTGGAAGATTATCAAATAAAATATGACTTATGGCCAATTATTTTTCGTTTTCCTTATCTGAAACCAGACTAACCATATGACTTTTTTCGCATCCAGAGCATTTATTTAATTTCAAAAAATTCGCAATTTCTTAACAATGTCCAATATTCAATGGTTTTTAGTTTTGTTGATGTGTAAAATTGATAAAATAATCCAATCCAAATGTGCGCTGCAGCATTTTATATTACCAATAAAATAAGATCCTCAATGTTTCATTATCGTTGCTCTGTTGACAATGTATATTAATATTATTTTTTGATAACATTATCACATCATTCAAAATTGATTTTGTCAATAATTTGTATTGTTAAACCCACTTGATTTTGTTTATGTAGTAGCTCCATGAGTTCACATTTGAACAAACAGTTTAATAAATGTATAAAATCTCCGGCTTTACACCTGTTCCTACTTTATACCAATATCTCTAATGTCAAGTCCAGGATGTTAAAGTATTAATATGCAACCATGTGCGTATCACATTTTTACTAATATTTGAACACGTGTTTCCTGAGCACAGATTTTAAATGTCTGCCAATCACTTAAATGTGAACACAATGCGACGATATCATACAAATTAAAGTGCAAAATTATTAAGCTTGCATTCGAACTATTCATTTGAATTACAAAAGTACATCAGTGAATTAAAAAGAGCTGCAAAATGAACTCAAAAATTACATTTGTTTGTGCCATGGTTTTTGTAATGGCATACATTGTGATGGTTACCGCGGAACACGTAAGCTTAACTTTTACTTTAATATCGTCGCACCTAAGATTTTATGTAATTTGGAATAGTTTTCTGGAAATCCGTTTACTTAAAAACTTAATGTTTTTAGCATCGTCATATGAGCCCAAAGTTTTTCAACAACATCTTTAATCTTTCGGCTCATCTTGCCAATGCTCCTACAGATGGACCTGCTATGAATTTTGTGCCTTTGGGTGCACTCCTTTTTTCCGGCTAATAACCCAGTAAGAACTATTCATCATTTAGTGCAGTGTCAATTCCCAAATTCCTGTAAAATTCTATTAGAAACTAAAACCAAATTAATAAATTATTTTGAAATCAATAAAAAAAATTTGAATTCTATTTACACGAATAATAGTTTTTCATTGAAAACCGAGAGTTTTATGGTCTTAAACTTCAAATGGTGTTACGTTTGATTACCATTTAGCAGCATATTAAACTTTGACAGATTTTTTACTCGCTTCATTAAAAATATTGGATGCAATACCATAAAAAAGTTCAAAGTGAGAGAAGCGTAAATAATGGAATATGTGTTAAATGTTTACTTACACGAGAATGCTAAATCTATTCCCGTTATCATTTACCGGAAGGTTTCATTGCTTGCTCACAAGATCTTATTAAGCACATTAAACTAAGTTAAAAAATGCAGAACAAAACTGCCAATAACACATTTAGCAACCAAAAGATTATAAAACCATATTGTGGAAATTTGTATTAGAACCACAATTCGTTATTTCGCTAGTTTTACTTTTAAAACGAAACTTCTAAAGCTTTTTCAACAAACCACTACACTACGCGGAGGATAGGAATCTTTTTATAATACATTAACCAACCGAATACAAGATCAACGTACTTCTTTCTTATTTGTTTCAGTTTAAGACATGCCATAATAAAGTTATAAAATAATAATTCAAAGTTCTGCTAGAGCTTAAATGGTAAAACGGTTGTTCAAAGCAGGTTTTATCGTTAAGATTGGTAAACGTTGAAATCATTTATCAACAAGGAAATTTATAATGCGTACAAAGCAAGCATTGGATTACACACAAGATTGAAAAAACAGATATGACATTTAAGCCTCACATTCAAAAAATAGGTTATTGCATTTAGCATTAAACTAGAATTTGAACTCATTTCAAAGAAGTTGG
>JAQFXM010006817.1:0-12729 GCA_034693345.1 Entomobrya multifasciata | reverse complement strand
GCTGGCTGCATTCCGCGCTCTTATCTGTGTGACGTTGATCCTGACTGTACAGAGGACGGGGAAGATGAAAAGGGTTGCATAAACGTGACAAAATGTAATCGAAATCAATTTCGGTGTAATAATGGACTTTGTATCAAACGGGAATACACTTGTGACGATAAGGATGACTGTGGAGATAGGCATGTGCTACAAAAACCATTTCATGTAACAATACCCTTGGATGTGTGCATGCAACAAAAAAACTTTTTATATTTTATTTATAGTTCTGACGAAGACAAATGTCCTACCGAAAATAAAATATGTGGGGGAGGACAACATCAGTGTGGGACTGGAGGGAGATGCATTCCAGTAATTCAATAAAATAACATATTTTCACTATTTTATACAGAATTCCTTAACTGATCAAGGGACACACTGTATTTTTTACGAGAAAAAGAAGGATTTTCGTTATTATTGCTTGTTTTCCATGCTTGTAACAGACTGAATGGAAGTGTGATAGCGAACAAGACTGTGATGATAATTCGGATGAAGAGAACTGTCTCAATGATAGTCCATCATTCATTCCAGGAACAACGACAACACCAGCTCCTTGTGCAGCAGATGAGTTCTTTTGCTCTACGGACCAACGCTGCATTCCATCAAGCTGGAGATGTGACGGAGACATGGACTGCGGATCAGGGATGGATGAGATTGATTGCTCTAATGAAGAAAATGACAGTAGTACAACGATGACAAGCATATTTGAAACAACCACAACTGTAAGATCAACGACATCAACAGCAGCTACAACAATAATAGGGAATAATAGTCAAGTCTGCTCACCACCTGGGCAATTTCGTTGTGACAATGGGCAATGCATTTTAAATTTGTTCCAATGCGATTTTGATGACGACTGTGAAGACGGGTCAGACGAGCGGAACTGCCATTTCATAGGGTTTAAATCAACTTCGCCCGGGTATTTTTGGCAGTGTACTAATGGAAAATGCTGTTGGAAATTGAAAAAGTTGGTCACAATGTATCCTCTGTCTTTCGATCTGCTACAATGCTGAAATGTGGAGGAGATGAGAATATGCCAGAACGAATCCAAAAACACTAAAAACAAACTACAAAATGTAAGAAAATTCAGCTCGAATCACAGGATTAACGCTGTTACATCAGCGAAATTTAACCGGAATACAACTTCACAAATTAATTAATTAAACTTTAACTTTCAATCAATTTATTTTCATTAAACACAAAAACATCACACACACAAAATACTTTACTTACTAATTATATATACTCAAGAAGCAAGTGACAGAAATTAGTGAGACGCCTAAACTAAAAGTAAAAGACGCGCACGCAAAAGGAAACACATTCCGTCCATTTCTAACAAATGCATTTGTCATCGTTTTTAGTGTGATGGAGGCATTGATTGTGTAGATAAGAGCGATGAGCTGAGCTGCGAAGAAACAGATAGCAAAGAAAGTTACCTACATTAAAAGTAGTACTAGTACTACACTAGTATGCACCCTTTTTTCTGCAAATCTGCCAAAATACTCATTATGCCTGCCTGCCAATTTTTATGCCTTTGTTGATGTTTTCGTGTGTGTGCAAGACCTAAAGAGACCCAATAAATGACCTATTATCATAATTATCATCATAAATAGCTTTTGAGTTTTAATTGAGTCCTCGCAAGAATTCTCTACTGTGATATGATAATGAATAAAAAATAAATCTCAGTCCTTCACTTTCACTCTTTTGTACCATCTTATGACTCTTCTCAATCTTATTTTCCCTAATCATCAAGCACTTATTCTGTGTTGGTGGTGGTGATGATGATGGTGTACATATTATGTACCTACATGTGTTGCACATGTACAATTGGAATACAAGCTGAACTTTTTAATATGTGACATGTGATGCGATGTGTGTGTATATTTGCCAGCAGAATACCACGAAAGAACAAGACGTAACACAACACAAAACGTTTGATATATAAAATAGGATATTACTATTCTTATATTTTTCTTGTCTACGCAAAAACGCGATATTTCCCAACAGAGAAATTTTTATGATTGTGGTGTGGTGGTGGTGGATGGAGATGATAATTTGACTTGGTCTTGGTCTTAAAGTTTAAGTAGAGTTTACATGGATTACTTAGAAATAAAAATGAGCCAAAAATATATTATGCCTACTGTTATATATCCAATTTTAGTATGTGCAACCCGAGGTCGCTGTTCCAATTTTATGTAGAAGTGAAGGGATGGCTACAAGGTGGGTGTGGAATTCCCTGAATTTTTTTTGGAAGGCTTTTCTCTGGACAAGGTATTGACGGAAAGCTTCAAGAACTTGGACCAGTTCATTGACTATGTAGTCACAACATGTTGAGAGTTGGATTTTGTGGAAAAAGTTATTTTTTACAGCATTTTTTAGAGATTTTTGTATCTTGTTAAAATTCAGAAAAGAATCCTTTGTTTCATCTTGTTACAACCCCGGTACTCCATTCACTTCCGGTTGAGAGCTCATTTCCCTTCGGAATCCATTCCAAAGCTGAATGATGGCTTAGTCAATGCAGCAAATTATTGATACACTCTTGCCATTTTAGAAGGAATCGGAGCTTGACAGAGAAAGTGAAGACTAATCTACATTTTGAGAAGAACAATTTGGGGTATCATGAGACTTGAAAAATCATAACTACATTTAATGAAATCAGAAAAATGATTAGAAATTTACCGTGTTTACTCTTGATCTGATCATTTTATAAGTGTAGGTGGAGCCGCGAACAAGAAAAGTTCTCTCTCGACTTGACCATTTCCCTAAATACTGAGAAAAGTGTTAGGAAACTCTAAAAATAAATATAAAGCAAAAATTACATTCTTGTATTAATTACTATCGATTAGTAGTAATATTTTTGGTGATAAAAAATAGATTTATATTTAGAAGCTCAAATTTTATTTTTACTTTTAACAGATTGTTAAAGACCAATAAATTGTTGGAGTTTTTGCCCCGCTTTAAAGTACCTTTCGTTTTCACTATTCCATTAGAATGGACGCCGTAATTACTACTGTGTGGTCTCTTGAAGATGACTGGCCTTAACCATTTTTGATTAGAAAGGGAATGATGAGCAGCAGCTTGCGAAATTACGTTTGAAAGCATGTACTACATGCATTGGGGGAACCAACTCCATCTACCATAAGTTCTGGGAACAATGAATATTATTTATCATTTCGACTGGGGCAACGCGGTCCTGATCCTCAATTTGTCATCTGACACCTCCAGAAGCCCCAGATAAGGACCCGAAACTGGTGTACTCAATTAATTAATCACATACGAGTCAGTAGACAATCACGATGTCACTACTCTGTTGGAGTAACCTATCGCCACGAGAGGACCCATAAGAAGCCAGTCAGTTTCGAATCTGCCCCAACTCCATGCAGGATTCCTAAAATAGTAGTGTCATGTAATCAAGCACCTGACAAGTGATCCTCACTATTCCAGAGAAAGGTTCAAATCAGAGAGAAATCTTGTAAAATATTTATGTGCCGCCTTTGACATTTGTGGACACGAATATCAAAACGATGGACTGTTCATCTCTTGCAGTGGCGTTCAAGGATTAAGACATGAAGCTTATTTCGCTGCCCCGTGCGTCCAGGAACCAAATGGCTATAGCTGCCGAGCCCGCCACTATCGAACCACTCTAAACAAGATGACCCGGATGGTAAGAAGCAGGAAGACGACGATAGGAACTAGAAAAAGAAGGTCAAATTTACTTAGAAGAGTCCATTAAACAATTCAGAGTGGAAATGTTGACATGTATCTGAATAATTTGTGGGAGCATGCACCTCCAAGTTAAAAAGAGCATCTGGCCGAACTTGGAAAGATATTGCAGGAATGTGTGTGCATGGTACATGTTTGTAATACAATGAAATCAAAAATAGGTTGAATGTATCAATTGTAAATTTATGGAATTGAATTGTCAAAGCAATACAACATCAATATCGAGTCAATCTGTTTATCCAGTTCCCATTTTATTTTTAACAATCATAAAGTACATAGTAAAATCTTGAACATTAAATTATTCTGTATTTTGAAACAAAATGAGCAGTCCAAAAGCTTGAAATTTTAATTTTTTTTAAAACTAAATATTATTCTTTGACCACCATTTAAAAAAAACCAAAGTAAGCAATTCAAAAAATCACTTGCGTTGATTTTATTGAATAATTAAAGATTCAACTATGGTATATTATTTCCCCAGTTTCTAATTACAAATTATCATCGTCAAATGGAAGCCATCAAGAAGGTGTACCTTGTGAAGGATAAGGTGAATCTATGGAACTTGGAAGAGTACCACACGCAAGCGCGACTCCAAGTCCACATGGCTGACGACGACGAACCACTACACGAGTGTCAACTGAATTTCAATCCTGACTTTCCTGCCATGTTGAGACCACTGGATCAAACAAGATCAAACGTTGAGTTTGCCGCAAAATTGAGAGAATTGTTGTACAAGGATTATGAGTAATTAATCTAGTTTAGAAACAAAAATATATATGCTTTATATATTTTTTAAAAATATTTCCAACTTTAATTTTAAATGATTTATTATGCTTTTGGTTTTTAGGGATTCTGAAGCTGACTTCACCCTTTCTCTTGATTGGGACAACGGACAATTAGTGAACGTACGAGGAGATGTCACCTTCAATGGGATTACAGACGAAGATGCAGATAAGGAAGGACTTGCAGTAATTTTTGGAAATCCAAAGAAACGTTTCCAAATTAAGATACACCTTTCATTGTGTCATTTACCAACAAAGAATGCACCAGTTTCACCGGAAGCCTTAATCACTTTGGGTTACTATAGCATGTCATTTAATGGGGAAGACACGGAGACGGACTCGTATGGATTTGAATGTGATGACAGCGATGACCTCGATGAGATGCAGTACCTGTTTGGTCATCAAAATGGGTATATTTACGTGAAATTGAACATGGTCGTTGAGCTGTACAAGAAAGCTGTAAACAAGGTGAAGAAGAGGGTGGAGGATCCGGAGGAGAATTCGAATGAAATTGCTGAACAAAACCGAAAAATGTTGGAGGAGGGAATTTGTACAGATTTAGAGGTGATTTGTGGGGACAAGAGAATTGTGAAATGTCACAGGGCAGTGCTCGCTGCAAAAAGTGATGTCTTCCAGGCCATGTTTCAAGCTGAGGGGATGGAGGAGGCGAGAACAGGGAAATTGAGAATGGAGGGGATGAGTGAGGAAGGGGTAAGGGCGTTGTTGGGATGGGTGTATTGGAATGATGAGAAGGAGGCACTGTTGGAGGTGGATGTGGCGGTGCAGCTGCTGATAGCGGGGGATAAGTATGGGATGGAGGGTTTGGTGGAGGCGATGGAGGAGATTATTTTGGAGAGGAGGGGGTACGACGAGGAGTGGGTTGGTGTGGAGAGTGCGGTGGAGCTGTATGGATGGGCAATCAAGATGGATGGAAGATTTGTGGAGATTAAGGACAAGGCTATTTGGGTACTTAAATTGTAAGCATTTATAATTTGAACAAAAAGAATATTTTTGAAAATGTTTATTTGAAAATGATTTTAATGTGCAGTTGGTTTAATTATTTATTAGCTTCCGAAAAACGTTTCCGGAGAAATTGGAAGAATCAAAGAGCTTTCAGAAATTGATCAGAAATGATGCCGAGGCAGCCGTGGACCTTTCTCTCAATAATTAAATTTGTATTAATTTTTTCTGCGCGACAAAATTAAATGGGCTTATTTTTTTGCAGTACAATTAAATATAAGAAATTAATTATTTAACGCTTCTGCTCATGATGCTAATGATTAAGACTCTTCGCCGTCTCTGCTGTCATCATTAAAATCGTTAACATTGCCCCCACGTTATCGCTGTATCCATTAGAATGCACGCCAAAATTACTATGTGATGTCTTCAAGATGACTCGCCATAACCATTTGAAAGGAACTGATAAAAACAGCAGCCTGTGAAATTCCGTTTAAAGTTGAATGCATGTACTTCGGGAAACCAGCTTTATTTATCATTCGTTCTGGGGACAAAAATGAATTTTATTTATCCTTTTCCACAGAGCATGAATTCCTGGTCACTTTCTTGAGATCAAACAATTTGTCATCTGACACAGATAAGGGCCCGAAGCAGTTGTGCTGAATAAATCACACACGCGTTACTTTACAATTACAATGCTTCCCAGTTGTGACGATACAGCGGCTTTTCACACTTCAACATAAGTTCACTTCAGTAGTAACTTTAATCTCCAGTTTTTGATAGCATGACATCTTGGATAATTTTTGATGGCTGGATCTTCACAATGGACACTAACTTGAAAAATAGTAAAAAAAAATTATGACGATTAGTTAGCGTCACACCCACACCTTTTACGAAACAACGTATGAAAACGGCTCTGAAATACCAGCCCAGTTGCTTTGCACGTAACAAAAATTTAGACTTTTGTAGACTCCGTTTTAACTTTGTACTTCCAAAATAACTGATTGAAAATCTGATAATTATTAATTATTATTATTAATTAATTTTTAAAGTAAATTAGCAGAAAAGTTTTGAATTTTCTACGAAACAAAACCAGTTTTTGCTCGTATCATATTTGCTCATCCCTTTATCATTTCATGATATCTTCGGGGTAATGTGGTCCAAGAGAGAATTCAACACAAGAAAAGCTAGTAATGTCTTTTTTTTGTCGGGAAACCCATCATATCACCACGAGAGCACCCCTACGAACCCCACGCAGGGCAGTCTTTACCCTTCGTGGGGAAACCCGTCGTCAGGAGAGGACCCGTAAGAAGCCAGTCAGTTCCAAATCTGCCCCTGTACTGCTATACAAGTTGCCGTCGAAAATAGATAGGGTGTCTCCGAGCTCAAGTTGTTATACCAGGAGTTGAATAAGGAAGAATTGGCTAAGCAACAACTGAAGGAGCGCAAAAAATTGAACCTCAAGCGAAAGAAGGAAAAGAACTCCGAAGAAAGTGCTAATACTTTGGTTGAAGACGCAGCTGACGAAGTTGAAGAGACTTTGGAAGAAACAGCCGGGCCATTTACTGAAATGGAAATTGAGGAAGCTCAGGAGCAGCAGAAAGGTTCTTGTCACTGCGAAGACTGTCAAGACAGCTCGAAGCAAGTCCAGGAAGAAGAAATCAGGAAAGGAAGTTTGTTGTCGGCTTTGTCCTGATTTCATTACTTCTGATGATGAACCACGAATCGTTCAAGGGCCATATCGAAGCTTGTTGGAACAGTTAGAAGATGAAGCAAGTGATGAAGAGGAGGATACCAACTGGGTTCCGTCGGAAATTTCCGCCATCAAATCTGAATCTTGGGGCCAAGAACGGGAACAGTTTCGAGAAACTTTGAAACTGAAATTTGATGAGATGCTCTCTAAGCGTAAACCTGGGTGCGTTCGTCTTGTTGGATGCAATGATTCGAATCTTGCTTCTGATAGGCTATTCTCACTGACTGCTGTGAGAGGGATGAGAGCTGCCAAGTCATCCAATGTTGGGACTGTACAAAATGATGGAGACGCCACTGCTGCTAGTCGTCACAATCTGGTTATCAGGGAGGATCTAAAAAAGGAATTCGCTTTAAAGGTCATAACAACAGAAAGTATAAGGGAAAAAATCGGCGGTAAAGGAAAGAATTTAACAATGCTGTTGAATTTTTTTTATGAAAAACCTTATTATTTGTACTTAAATCAATATACGGTGATAGTTGGTGTTAAATTGAGTTCAAATGTAGTGGAATCTTTAAACTCAATAAGGTAACAGACGATATAAACTCTAACTCATCGAACCAGTCTTCACAAGATGACCACGATGATAAGATGGACGAAGAAGACGATGAAAACCAGAAAAAGACTGTCACATAATTCGCTCCCAAGAGTACCCTTAAAATTCGAAATAAATATATTCGCGTGCATCTAAATAATAATTTGGTGGAGCAATTTTAGGCCAATTTTAGTACATGCAATCCGAAGATTGTAGTCGGGGCCCCATCGGTCCGTAATGAGTCCAATTGTAGTACACGCAATCCGAAAATTGCGATCCGGGGGTCGGGGTCCCGGCGGCCTGCTGAAAGGCCAATTTTAGTACACGCAATCCGAAGATTGCAGTCGGGGGTCGGGGTCCCGGCGGCCTGCTGAAAGGCCAATTTTAGTACACGCAATCCGAACTGTTGCAGTCGTGGCCCAGGCGTTATGTTGGGATGCCAGTTTAGTACATGGAAGCCGAAGATTGCAGTCATGGCGCCGAAGGTCCATTATAATTTCAATTTTAGTTCACGCAATCCGAAGATTGCAGTCGGGGCCCCGGCGGTCAGTAAAGAGACCAATTTTAGTACACGCAATCCGAAGATTGCAGTCGGGGCCCCGAAGATCCGTATTGAGTCCAATTTTAGTACATGCAATCCGTAGATTGCAGTCGGGGCCCCGGCGGCAAGGTGAAAGGCCAAGTTTAGTACACGCAATCCGAAGATTGCATCCGGGGCCCCGGCGGTCTGTTAAGATGCCAATTTTAGTACATGCAATCCGAAGATTGCAGTCATAGCTCGGCGGCCCGTTGAAAGGCCAACAGAAAGGGAGAGAACGCATTTCGCCACCTGCCGCTGAAGATTTCGTTGCCCGTTTTCGTGTCACTTGATGACATAAGGCCAATTTCAGTATATGTATGTGCTCCGAAGAACACATTTCGCCTAGCACCAGTGGAGTTTCCGTTCCTGCTCCTCCTCCATCTAATAAGGGCCGATTTTAGCTTATGTGGCCCGAAGAACACATTTCCGTTCCCGTTGATTGGGACTTCATGATAGAAAATTTGTTGTGTTGGGTCTCTGTTCATTGTTATAGGTAGAAAAGGTGATGATGTGGTGTGGTTTGATGTGATAGAAATTACAAAAGTGCAGCACATCAGGAGTGCTAAATGGAAATCTTAGCATCTCTGATTTTACTTTCGAATGGTTTTATGCGCGCGCTTATGCTGGTGGGTGACATTTATTTGCAGTAATTCAGATTCATGTTTTAAAATATCATTTCAACAACTAATTCATTATGCTGGTTTTGTTTTTCTGCAACCAAAGCGCTGGAAAGAGCTGATTCTGATTCATTTTCATGAAACATTTTTCACCATTCGGCTGTAGTTCCCGTTTCCGCTGCCCCTTTCGGAAAAAGCCAGTTTTAGTATATGTGCTCCGAAGAACACATTTCTCACCATGCGGCTGTAGTTCCCGTCCCCGCACCCATCTTGGCTAAACGGCCAATTTTAGCATATGTGCTCCGAAGAACACATTTTACTCTGCGCCATAGAGTTTCCGTTCCTGGTCCGCCCTGACATGATTGCCCAAGGGCCAATTTTAGTATATGGGCTCCGAAGAACACATGTCTCATCATGTGGCTGTAGTTCCCGTTCCTGCTGCCCCCTTCGGAAAATATAAAAGCAGAGGAGCCACAATTTGACTTTTCTCTCTATTTTTGCCATGCCATGCCATCCCTTGTTGTTCCGCTGACTGAATGGCTGATTCTGATTCAGTTGAGTTTGAAAGTAACTTGACTAGTGGCCAGGTACACTTTCTCCAGCTCTTTCTGTAATTAGACAGGTATTAATTTCCTTCTATGACAAAAAAAAAACTATTTAAACTTGAAAAAGTTACCCCAACCTCCTTGATTGCAATATTCTTAATGTACTTGAGTTAAGCCAAGTCGTTGCTGGTGTGGACAGTGAAAGGTGGAAGCGGTGATGTGGTACCGGGTGAATTTGTGTGACCGACAAAGGCAGCCACTGACAAACATTGTGTTCTCGAGTGGAAGCTTGATGGTGCAGAGCTCTCCTGCCATCTTGGCGTTCATCTGCACCACGACCCTGGTGACGATGGACATCAATCCCTTGGCGATCACGTTCTTGGAAAGAAAGTACTGAACTGGGATTCTCGTATCCGTTACCAATCGCGATTTTGGATGTACGACTGGGTTGGCTTGCATTTACTTTTTTGACTCTTATCAATTTGCTTAATTTTTGTATTCAAACTGAGCTGAAGTGACAGTGATAAGTGAGCAGTTTGGTACTAATGTCGTATAGTCATCGTCCACATGAACAAGCTCGTTACAAGCTCTTTTCTTATGCTATGGCCATGTCATTTTGCCTACTCTTGTAATTTATATGCATTGTATCTCCAAACGCCACTATGGTTATTGGTCTAATTTACTGTACTGTAAAAGCCTTTTTATTTAAAAAAAATTGGTAAATGAACAAAATTGTAGTAAGTACGTCTGAAAAGCTCATTGACATAATTTGTGATATATACACCAATACACCTTATCTTTGAGACGTTTAAGCAAGTTTTGCTTAAAAACGATGGGAGCCTCCACCTCATCCACTACTGGCGTACCAACAGGAACGCAGCAGCAGCAGCTGGTGTACCAGCAGCAGCAGCAGGGACGCCCCCCACATCCTCATCACCTTCTTCATTGTCATCCACCTCAACAAATGGAACTGGCGCCACCCCGCCAAAAACCAAACCTTCCAAAAACGCGACGCAAACGCATTCGTCCCACACTCATCGACGACCGTGTGGCCATCGCCTTCTTCCGCGAGTTACGCTTAACTCGCCAATGGATCAACTCTGGAACCCTGCTCGCCTGGGCGCTTTCCCCTTCGGACCCCGACTTCATCAACATTCATGACTATGTGGAGCGAGGTCAGACCCATGGATGTGGGGTGAAGATTCTTACCATTCTTCGAATTATTCCCAAAGTCAATTCACTTGCAGAAGATGACACCATTTTGGATTTCAGTCTGAACCCAAAAACCGCTGGAAAGCACAGGATGATGTTATGGCACGGCACCAAAGCAGCTTATGTCCCGGGAATCCTCCAAAACGGGTTAAAGCTTCCCCAACACTGTGGCCTATTCGGTGGTGGTATTTACTTTGCGGACCGCGTTGCCAAAAGTGTCAGTTACACTGATTTGTACTCAACAGGTCCAAAATATCTCTTTCTTTGTGATGTACTCTTGGACAAAGTTTTCGAAGCTAATCTTGGCAGTATTAACCCAAGCATAACTCATGCAGCGCCGCCTGGTACACAAAGTGTCAAAGGAATGGGACAATACATACCGGATCCTGAATGGAATATGAAAATAGAGGGATGCACATGGCCATTAGGTCCTACCGTTGAGAATTCTGGACAAGTGATAGCCTATAACGAGTACATCGTCTATGAACAGAGCCAGGTACAGCCAAAGTATTTGATCAAGTTTGAGTATTCTGCGGAGCTGGTTACTTATAAGTTGTACTGATGAGGAATTTTATAAATAAAACAGAAAAATACAAATAATATTTGAACATGCACAAATCTGATTTGAATGAATAAATTACAAATAATTTTCAATCGTTTTTGAATGATTAACATTGATTTTAGCTTATTTTTACATGTTGTATCACAAAAGATTTTTTAATTTTGAGTAGAGATTCATGACAGCTCCTATTGAAATAAAAATAGTTGGGGTAATATGAACAGGAAACTGACTTGACTTTAAATTCTCTGAAAGCGTCATGCTCTGGAAATTTAGTCAATTTATAGTTTATTTTGAAACAGTAGGTTTAAATACACATACAACATGACCAACTATTAAAACTATTCCAAGAAATTCTAGATTTATAATTAATTTAATTTAATACAACTGAGAAACCATTCATGATCCCTTTTTACACAACAATCGATTCGGGGAACATACAAATGCCTGTGAGATTTCTTAAAGAGTAATTTACAAATTATATAAAATTAATTGCATCAACGAACGAAATCTGTACAAAACAAACATGTTCAGGTACTGTCATCATCATGGTCATTTACAAAATGTACGAAAACACTAAAATCAATCACAAAGTAATTCAATACAACAGAAAGAAACCGAAACCATACACAAGATTCCTTTTTTGTTACAACAATCAATCCTGGAAATCACTCTACAATTTATACACTGTAATAAACAAAATGTATAACTAAAATAGTTTCGTCACTAAACGATTTGATACTTAATTATTATCATCATCTTCGCCATAGTCATCAGTGTAGGAAATGGTACCCCCGTGCTTGCTAGTCCATTTTCGAATCATTTCTTGAGTAGGCTGCACAAAAAACACCTTTTCAATAAATTCAAACCCAAATAAAACAATTTCTTAGATTAAATAATTATAGTACGTTTGAACCTTGAAGCCACCGTGAAACTCCAACTTTTTCAAGTTCGCCATTTGCATGAAACCCAGAAAGAAAACTCTTGGAGTAAGCAATGAATTTCCGAGCCGTCCTGGAGTGGAGTCACTCGACAATTTCAAATGGGCCAACTCTAAATCGATAAATTAAAAAAAGAAAAAATTACGCGTATTTTAATTTGAGAAAACTTTCGTATTTCATTTCAATGAATCGCATCCTCTTATCATTATCATTTAACTTACCTGACAAATCCAAAATTGACGCTGCTCCTTCCTCCCTCCTTAACTGAACTGCACGTGACCCATTCCAATACCTAATTCTTCTAGGTATTTCCTGAACCCTCCGCTCCTCTTCAACCGTTATTCCCAACAAAGCCAACTTCCACTGTAATGCGTCGCGCGTCAGCCCATTCAATTCAACATGAACAATCAACGTCTTTAACAGTCTCATTTCTCGAAACAAAACCGGAAATCCAAACTGGTCAATGGGAGCTTCCAAGCTTTGCAAATTTGAGAA
>JAQFXM010006816.1:0-12729 GCA_034693345.1 Entomobrya multifasciata | reverse complement strand
ATGCAAAGAAAAACGCGATACGTATACATACATTCATCTACGTACCTATTTTCATGACTTGTCATGACTTGTTTTTGAAGAAATTATTTAATTCCAAGGTAAATATGTGTATAGCAAAGTATAGGCAAAATTCAATCCTTCGTTAAGAAATCCGTTTGAGGTATTAGCTTGTTTTGGTTAGTAAAAAATAAAATGAATTTGAATAAACAACAAATATCAGTAAGGTCTATAATTAACTAATGAATCGCTTTGACTATATTATAGGTGTAATATTAGTATTTTAGCTGTTTACAGGAGTTTTTGTTTTTGAAGTGCTTCCTGGCAAAATATTTTTGGGACATAAGTTAGTTATTAGATAGCAAAGCTTGCTAAATATAAACACAGATTACCTTGATAATTACAGTGATTTGTGAAACAGTAATAACGTATTCCAAGTTAGCTTCATTGTTAAAATTTATATTACGTTGATTTTGAGTAAATAGTGTTCCGGATTGCTATTCTCTTCGAGAACCTCAAAAATTTGAATTGTGTGTCCGTTTGTTTATAATTCTTTTTAATCTGCTTTTGAAATCATTAGATAAAATGTATATATACGGATTTGTTTGTTGCTCAAACTTTCATATTCATACAAAGATTGTTTAGACAAAATTTGGTATCTCATATCTTGAAGATTTAAAGCTGTCTAAGACACACTAAGCATTTCAAGAAATCAACGAATACTATATTGCTGCTCATTAAGCATAACTAAAAATTTCTCAATATTTCAAGTTACGACGTTCTTACTCTATTCAGTACGTTTACGTTTACTACTCATAATTGGAACAAACTTGAAAGTTTGTATGCATTTTTACAATGAGTGGTACAGTTCTGACACAGAAATTAACATTAAAGCAATCTTTTACTTTCACAAAACTTCTCTTATTGTGTGAGTTTTGAAATCCTTTCAGCTTTTTCTGAAAATTCTGTGCAAACAACCCATCACGCTTACTTGAGACAAACTACTTTTACGCAGCATAACTACGAATTTCTTAACCAAATTTTAAAGTTGAATGGTAAATGCTTCAATAGATCAAACTATGGACACAACCATAATCCAAAACTCAGCAATTTTCGGGAAATTTAAGCGTAAGAAGAACTTTAATCGCAATACATTTGGTTAAACGTTCAATTTACCGTGTTACAAAATGTTTCATCAATCATGAATTAATCAAACATTTGGTAGGTTTGGAATAATGCTTATTTTCCTCAGAATGATATAACACTATAAACTTCAGTTTTAAACTTCTATAGCTACAGACGAAAAAATGTACAAACGAATTTATTGAAGTTCCATAGCATGCACTATGTTAAATAGTTTGGATGACTTTTCTTACGTATGCAAACACAATAACTATATTTATACATTTATTGAATGCTGACACATCTAAAAAATGTGTGAACTGATTGATTATCTTTGGTTATTTTAATTAGGTCAAAAATAAATGCATAATGGTCAAAAAATACTCATTAATGTTGCCATATGATAACATACAGAACTAAATTCAACATCGAACATTTTCCATAGGATCATCAATCAAAGCTGTTGGCTTGTAGCTTTAAAGTAAACAATAAAATGGATTAAGTAAATGAAAGTATCAGCTTTTCAAATAAACATTTGTCAGCCTATGATAACAACATACATTATAAAATGTAATTATTAGTTCAGAATTATTATTTACTGACAATGATAAGAACTTGTTTTTCTGCCCTGAATGTTTTGTTATAAACCATTTAGCTCATAACCATACAAAAGCTCACCCTGTAGCAACACTACTAAATTTTCAGAGACGATAAAACCCGCATCACAAAATGAAAGCAAAAATGGTTTCTAGGGTATTGCTAATTGTAGTTGTTTTAAGTTTTCTTCTCGATTTGGGTTGTTCTTCAGAGGTTGCAGCTGACCCTAGGAATGTGTATAATTTTTTGAAAAAGGTAAGCACGCAGTAATATTTCTCCTTATAATCATTACAAGCATTGTATAAATCATAAAGTAAATTCAATATTTGAACTAAATATGTAGCTGCCAAAACAAAAGGCTTTGAAACGAGACAAATGCCCTCCTGATTGGACTAAACCGAATGTTGAACTAATGCCACAAATTGCTGGCAAAAATAAGTGTAAAGACGGCGAACGTGATTCGAAATTTAAGTGCTGCAAACCTAACAATGATTTTGATGTAAACAAATAAACTTTTATTATATGCATGTATTTTTGAAAGTTAATAGTTATAAATTCGTAAAACGTATTTAACAATATCATTGCATACATAAGCTTTCGACAAAAGTGCGTTGGCAATATTTTGTGAAATCTGACATGCGATCATTAATGTTGCTGAAATCAACGCTACAAATAATTATATGGCCAGTTCATTTCAACATAAGTTTTACAATTGATATATTGCTATTCCATTCGCCAATTTGATTTCCTTTTTGAACTACATTGATTTGCTTTGAAAAAAACCACTTAATCAAAATTTACACAATCATTTTTTACGTAAATTGTTTTAACGCAATCAACGGGATGGGTAAAGCTTATTCCGGTATAATAAAGACGTAGTATCATGTTATATACTAGTTTGGGCTGACAAATTTAAAACAAGAAATAAAATGTCCTCAATTTGTTTTATGCTTAGTTTTGAGTTTTTCTAAAAATTCTACACGAACTAAAGGCTATACACAATTTAGACAAAGCTGTCATCTGAAATATTAACACAAATTTCTTAACCAACGTTTTAAGTTGAAACATTTGAGTGGACCAAGAAGTCAATACAACTCTAAACCAGACATTTTCAAAAATAAAACTTACAAAAGCCGGTACAATACCTGCCGGTATAACAACAAAGATAACCATAACATTTCCTTGCAAACTTGTTGCTTTAAATTCATTAACCTCTACAATGTCTTCCAATAAACCTCTACTCTCATAATATTGTTCGTCATACACTCTATGGTATTCTATTAACCCAGACGTATACAAACCCTTCATCCTCATTACAATGGACGGTGGTACCCAACCTCTCATTGAAAATCCACCAACTTTACTATGCAGACTTTCTTTTCCAAATGATAATGGCATTTTGATTTGCTTTACACTGTAACTGCTTGTAGCACGTAAAGCATTTATATATCTTTTAAATTTGGTTATACTCTCTTTTGAAGTAATAACAGCAATTTTGTCTGTATTTGGTAAACAACCACGAAGTGGATGTAAACCAGCATTTTCCTCCCAATTCCAAAAGTCTTTTAATAATGTAACGCCTAACGGGTGCATCCTTGTATGATTTAAAATATATCGTTCTTCATCAGTTAAGATTTCTGTTGCAGTTGTTAAGTTGTAACGACTCAAAACTTTACTTCCATCTTCAGTAAATCTTCCCAAAATTAAAGCTGTATACAATCTCGTTACTGCCGTTGCATATATTTTTTCTTGTGTGTTAAAGTCTCTATAGTAACCATATACACTATGCACTCCATCAACTAAAGTGGAATTATAACGAATGACTAAGTCAAACATTTCTAAATTGAGTGCGTTATGATTTGCCTCCTTACTAACTTTGATAAAGGATGGCATGGAGTATATCGAAAAAGAATTATCAACAAGTTGTTTAAAACTTGTAAATGGAATTGGTGGAAAGGGAGAAATTATTTCGGTTATGTTATCTCCTTTATACGCATTACTTACTATACCAGCCATTAAAAGAAAAAACGTACCAACTAAACGTAACGATATACTTTGTTGAAGAAGTAGAGTGTCGTTATCTTCAAATAGGCTTTGATCTACTAGAGTTCCCATCGTGTGTAGAACACAACGACTAAACGACCGGAAGTTAAGAAATGATATACGTTTATCCAAGTCTGTGATAACGATGTAATTATATATCGACTTGATAATAACTAGTGAAATTGGCATTACAAAGAGAATAAAGCAGACTATCGTTGTCCACGTGTACATGTCATAAGAAGCTATTAATTCTTGAAATGGTAACTTTGCTGATAAGTAGCCACAACTTACGAAATTCAACTGTTTTCGGTAAAATGGAAAATGAGATGGGGCCGAATGTGCATCGTTTTCGTTTAATGCAATCTGCGGATTTAACATTAAGTCAAGTCCAAATTCACATTCACATGTTTTGCTACTATAGTATGTACAGTAGTAGGATTTCAAACTTGTACGCTTTTGCGGTGCTGAGGCTCTACTCGTTCTGTGGTAACTTGAGTTTCCGAGCGCATAGTATAGTAGGTTTTGTATATATGCTGCTGTATCAGGAAGAATATCCCTACTGATGAAAAAATCCGGATGATTATTTGAACCATGTATATTCATAAATTTGCCTGATAAATGTTTCGGTGAAAACTTGTGTAATTTCCACACGACATTTTCAGATTTGTCTCTTTGGCCTTTTAGAATGGCTTGTATGTCAATTACACTGTTTCGATTGACTTGAATTGTTTCCGTTGAAAATGGTTGACAAGGTATTGAATTTCTAATAAAAACTTCAAATTTTGCCACAAATGTTTTTCCATTTTTAGTAGCAATTCTCCAAAGAAATAAATACCAAGAAGATGTTGGTGGTTCGTAGCTCATATGACGGAAATAGTGAGACCCAACTATCCATGCTGTTTTTCCTTTGAATTTGTTATCGGTCGCTAAAATTTCGTATAGATTTCTCGTAAAGAATGCTGATTGACCGAATGTATAAATATAATGCTTAAGAATTGAAGAATATCCCCTCCAAAATTGGTGTACGATTTTGGTTAACAGGAAACCAAGATGATTGTCGGGAAATTGTAGATAAAATTGTTTCAAGTTTTTAGAATCTGAAGATGTTGGTGGATATAGGTATATATGAGCTTCGCATGTCCATGGTTTGCTTTTCATAGAATTTGTTTGGATTTTTGCCAATTGTGAGTCACAAAAATCCATCCACATTTTGTAGGGTATTTTTGTAGAGTTTCGAAATGCTAATGGTACTGATTCATAAGGTAGTGGACAGTGACCCAGTTTCTTTCCTTGAAATTTTACAGTTATGACGTCAATTCGTGTTAACACTAATGGAACTTTAAGATTTTGGACTTTATTCCTTGGAAACAAGTCAATACCTTCGAAATTCATTATATGAACAAGGCATTGTGAAAATATAGAGATGTGGCTATTTAGGTTCGAAATCGGTTTTAAGTCGTACCTTCTCTTGTATTGATATGGGGAGTAAAATCGCTCGATTTCCATTGATTTTGAGACTTTTGCTGGTACCCCACAAGTAATTGAAATTGGGTAAGAAAAGGATGTAAAACAAAAAATCAGTAGTTTCATTACAGACGTCATTTTGTTATAAATATTTCGGTTTTTATATTGAGTAGAACAGTTTTTCACAATTGATTGGGTTCCATATCGATGTATGAAATGAGCGCGTGATGATGGTTTAGTTGTTTTTGTTTTTGTCACCTGGGCACGAAATTAGTCAAAAAATATTGGTTCTTGTCAAAAGCTTGAGCTAATGAATAAATATTTTTAGCGATAGCGAGTCGAAAACATGTTTATGTTAAGATTACTTGGGTCATGTTGTGTATTGTTTTCTGGTATTGATATGAGGAGGGATATCTTCTGGTTTCTGAGGTGTTTCAGGAATTGGCTGGTAGAAAACAGGTTATTAAGATTCGATTGTTAAGTAGTGCACCATAATAAATCAGTATTTTGCTTCTGCACTTCATTTTGTATTTTCATAATAAAATATTTTGCCTGTTAAGCAGTTACAATTGTGTTTGCTTTATTCGATTCGATAAATGAAACAAATGAGATGGGATAGTAGTTTAAATTAGTTTTTTCTACCAGGAAAATTAATTAGCCTGGCAAGTAATTAGCTTTCGTCATTAGCATTACGTAACTGATAAATAATTTCGTCTTTAACTTATACATGTCCATGTTAAGTTAACCTATGTCAGTTACATGTCTTTGCTTTTCGTTTTAACTACTAAATGAACCGCTTATGTTTTAGAAATTTGACATAAGTTAACATGTCTGGAAAAAGCTTCACTAAAGAAGAAATGAGTTAGCCAGTCAATATAATATGTAATGACAATATTTTAAAACCATATACATCAACAACTTTGCTATTTCTTTAAAACACTAATCCTATTGATTATGCACTTGCATAAACATTTTTAGAATACCTTATTGCGATGATCCAAGAAATTACGACTTAAAAATTATATGACGGGTCTTAAAAATATTAGCGTTTTTGAGTTTCAAAAGAATTTGACTTAACCTACAGTCAGTGGTAAAATACAAGCTATCTAAATTCAACTTTGAAATCATTCGAACCTTCTAACGACACAACTATGTACATTGTCTGAATTAAAAAAACTGACCAACAATACATAAGGGTTCCCTCAGATGTCTGAAATTCACCCACAAAATACATCTGAACATGAACTTATATCTTGAAGTATTAATATTAGTTTCTAACTGAGCTGTATGTACAAGAGAAAATAATAAGTGTACTAGAAAACATACATACATACACTAGTTAGCAAAACGAAATCTGGACCATTTTATGTTAGTAAAACCATCCTTTATTAGATGTCAAAATGCGATATCAAAACAGCACAGGTTGTGGTTTTAGATTTTACAGTGTAATTAATACAGCACAAGGAGGGCAAACATAGTATTGCTTTGGTTTTGAGTAGATGAAAAAACAGAAATTGGTTTTTAAGAACTGACGTGCAATTGAAATATCGTCACAGTAAGGTTACCCATTCAGTTAGAATTACATTAAAATGTTCAAATGCTAAAGCCATCTTTTTGTATGCGACTTGAAAACATTCGTAAACCATTTTTAAATGAGTTTTAGTGACGCTTTTTTGACATAAAATGGCCTAATTAGTGGTGAAACATAGTTGCGGTCTACCTTGATTGCGGTTGCGGTATTTTATCTATGATTAAATTAAAACCTCTTAGACATTGTGATGATTTTTCAATTCTGCAAAAAATATCATTGCACTTTTTGGACAATAAACTGAACAAACTCGAAAAACTAATAACTCATGTTTGTATATTAACCCAAAAATGTATTTCAATCAACCTTGGTCCAATGCTTTGTTTCTATTTCACTTACTCTTTCAATTGTCTAGTGCACAAATAATAACCCTATTTGAGTATTTCGAACATGGAGGTAATTTAAGTTAACAATGATTTATTTAATTGTTAGGTTCAACTTTAAATTTTCAAAATTTCTCTTCAAGGTAAACAAGCAAATGTAAGCATTTCTGGTTGCTCCGACATACCAACTTTTCTCACAAGAAATGTTGCTTCTGTGAGAACAAACAATAACTGCGTTCGACTTTACGACGATACGAGTTGTAGTGGAAATTTTATTGAAATTTGGCCATCCGCTCCATCACAAGATGACCTGTGGTATTGGAATTTCAACGACAAAGCAGTTTCTCTAGGTCCATGTCCTAAAATGTGTTCAACAGAATCACTTGTCAAACTATCTGAAAATCTCGTTGTTACGATTTTTGATCAAACTGAATTCAAAGGTACAACAAAGCAAGTTTCTACTTTTAAAAAGTCTAAATATTTGTAACTTATCTTTAAACCCTAAATTAGGTTCCCGTCGCGTAATCCATGTTCATGGCTGCACTGCGCTACCAGATAAATTGGCTTATTCAGTTAAGTCTGTACAAACAAATGGTCAATGTGTTCAGTTTTACAGCAAATCGAATTGCAAACTTGATTCACAAAGCCAAAGTGCAATACGACTAGTGCCTGGTACCCCGCATCATGATAATTTAACCTTTTGGGGTTTACCAGCTATGCATTCAATTAGTGATTGTAGCTACAACTGCCGAAGATCTGGCAACCTGTTTTTATATCAATCTAAATATTTCACTGGAAGTCCGATAATTCTAAACGTATCGAAAAACTGTCAAAATCTTTCATCCAAGATAACATCAGTGCCAGGATCCGCTATATTAAAAGACATAACATGCGTATCGTTATTTGACAAACCTAATTGTACAGGAGAACCATTAATAATTAAAACCACGGCTTTTGACTTATCCCAAACAAATTTCTATACAACCGTCGAATCTATCATATCATGTCAAGAAATATCAAATATGTCAGTAGCGCAAAATATATCAATTACAAACGATACTATAAGTAAAATTTCAGAACCAGAAATTTCAAGCGGTTTTCCTCTAAACATCATTACAACTATTGTGGTTCCTGTAGCTAGTGTTCTTATTTCATTCCTTATTACCATGTATGTTCTCAGAAGATGGCATTTTTACAAAAACGTAGTCAATAAGCTTTCAGAAAAGGAAATACAAGAATTTTTAAATGGTTTGGGAATGGATATGGGAGAATATAGAAGATTATCTAATGATAATGAGTACTCTACTGAACTGCTTGCTCAAAATAAGGCATACAACAAGGAATTCGAGATAGCGCGACATAGAATAAATATCGGTATGACTAAAATTCTGATGAATTTTTGTCGTATTTAGCTCTATATATGTTTACATTAAAATGAAATAATTGTGTAGATTCTGAAGCCCCACTTGGAAAAGGCCAATTTGGTGTGGTTTTCAAAGGAACTGTATCTATGCAAATTGAAGATACGAAAAGCATTTCTGTAGCAATTAAAATGGCTAATTGTTCTTCCGGACTAAATGGTTTGCGCTCACTATTGAAAGAAGTCAAAATAATGTTGTTTGTGGGGCAACATAATAATATAGCACGAATAATTGGATGTTGTACGGAAAACTTACGTCAAGGTTACATTTGATTGCCAACTTAAATTAAAATACATATAAAAAGTAATACGTTAAAACGTATTTAAATGGATTTATCTCTTTATTTAGGAGAACTTATGGTTCTAATAGAATTCTGCTCAAACGGGTCGCTTGAATCATACCTCATTAAGAATCGTGACGCATATCAAAATCTTGTCAAAAATGGCCATCTCGAATTAATGAACTATTTTCGGCGAGATAACTTACCAGAACTGTGCGAGTACTCAGTGTAAGAATTTATATGCAAAGTTTTAAGGTTTAAGGCTGTTATGTAATAATTTTGCATAACTTACAGATCTACAGCATTCAATATCTTTCAAATCGCTGAATGGTGTGCTCAAATAGCAAGTGGAATGGAATTCTTAAGCAATTATAAAGTTGTGCATTCAGATCTAGCTGCTCGAAATATCCTTCTTAATGATAAATTGGTGGCTAAAATTTCTGACTTTGGGTTATCTCGACAACTATACAATTATTCGGAATACTTAAAAAAGCAACAGGTAACTTGAAAATCCTATTAACTTTATTATGTTATTTTTAAGGTATGTTTTTATTTTAATTAAAGGAACCTTTACCTTGGCGGTGGATGGCTTTAGAGTCGTTAAAATGTTTGGAGTTTTCTACAAAGTCAGATGTATGGAGTTATGGAGTACTTTGTTGGGAAATGTTTACTTTGGGAGAGAAGCCGTATCCTAATTTAGGATGGAATGAGGAATTTGTATCTACGTTAGAAAGTGGATTTAGGCTTTCACAACCTAAAAATGCTACAAATGAATTGTAAGTAATTTTAAATGCATTGATAATATAATATGAAGTAAATAAACATAAATAACCGTTGACTTAATTGCAATAGTTACAATCTAATGCGGCGCTGTTGGGAATATATTCCAAGTAATCGTCCACAATTTGCTGAAATAGTTACCGAAATTAAGGAAATTGTTATGAATTATCAAATGATGCAGTGCATTCCGGATAAAATCGAGTCAATTGATGTGTTGAAGTATGATTGAGAATTATTTCGAACTGTTTTGAGTATGACTTTTTATTTAGAAATAATAAATGACACCATTTCAAAACAGCATATTTGAATCAATCAAATACTTTACCTTCTTCTTTATTAATGGTTTTGTGTGACGATTTATGAATTTAAAAAAGGTTTTGTAAATAAAATATTGTCATGACAACTATATGCTTCCAACTATTTAAATGATTCTATAGTTTTTAAAAACAATTGAAGGAATATAAATAAATGCCCAATTGGGCTGAGCACGAAATTAATCAGAAAAAAACTAGCTCTCGAGTAATAAACAAGAGCGGTAAAAACAAGCTGTAATAAGGTAAGGGAAAACGATTAATTTTTAGCAATGAATACCAATTCAAAAACATGTTTACACCACGATAACTTATGGGTAGTTGCATATTTTTCATTTTAGCTTCATCATCAATAGCTTATTAATAGCATAACAAGATCAACATAAAACATGGCTAAAAATATATAAATATTTTTGTTTACTATTAAAACCACGCCATTTTTAATCATTTGAATTTAATAAGCACAAAACTTATAAAATCCATAATTAATGTTTTGGGATGACTTGAGAATTCGATTTTTTGAGAATAAGGTGAATTTATTTTGTAGACTAATTAATTTTTATCAAATCATAAATTTTAATCGCTCGTTAAGCCAACTCTAAATTTAAGCAATTCGTAAAGAATTGAGTATGTAATACAAACGAGTAAATAAAATACATCGAAATTTTTAAAATATACAGTTTAAAAAATACAACTTAAAATTGCCAGTAAAAATATACAATCCACATTTTTACAAAAAATCTACATTCATATCTGCAAACCACGCAAACATTCCTCTAATTTAACTAACAGCAGAGAAAGCCATTTCCGAACTGGTCGCTGCCACTGCCGCCACCACTTCTTGACCACCACCAACCTGCCCACTTGCTATTGTCCCGGAAGAATCGCCCTTATGCTGGTTTTTCTTATGAATTGTTAAAGTTGTCCTTTGACTAAAAGCTACACAAAAAAACCAATTAAAAACCTCTCCTAAAAAACTCAACATTCAATCTCCCTTACCATTTATTTTTCTTATATATATTTTTTCCCCTCACCTTTCCCACACAAATCACAAACATACGGCTTCTCCCCCGTATGAATCCTCTCATGCATCACCCAAAACTCCTTCCTCGTAAACGCCTTTTCACAATATCCACACTTGTAATTCTTCTCCCCCGTATGTTTCCTCCTATGCAATTTCAACCCCACCCTCCTCTTAAAAGCCTGCCCACACTCCTCACAAGTCCAGTTCCTCTCCTCCGAATGACTTATCATATGATTTTTCAAGTGAGCTCCATTCAAACAAATCTTCCCACACATTTCACACGTCAATCCCTTATTCCCATGCAACGCCGCCATATGCCTCTTCAAATAACTTTTACAGCTAAACTCCTGCTCACAAACTGTACATTTAAATCGAGGAGCTCCATGCTCCCTAATTTCATGTTTCTTCAGATCCGCCCTTGTCGCAAATCTCATCCCTTCACCTCCACCCCCACCACCCACGCCACCCCCACCCTCCTCACAAACCTTACATCCAAATGGCTTATCACTCTCCTTCGTGTGTTTCCTCATAATGTGCCCTTGAAAAAAAAACTCAATTAAAATCTTTAAAAAATTTATAATTTTTAATTTATCTCACCTTTCAAAATACTCTGCTCTTTATAAATCTTCCCACACTCTTCACACTTGAATCCCTCCCTCTTTTCACCCGAATGAGCTTGTATCCGATGAGTAGTCAATGCCGCCCTTGAAAAATAGCTTTTCTCACAATTCTCCCAATCACAAGTCCACCTCTCCAGCCTTTCATGCTCCTCATCCAAATGTTTCTTCAATTCCCCCAGCGTTCCATACTCCTCCTTACAGTTATCCTTGTGACATTTAAATCTTCCCTCCTTCATCCCCATTCTAGCTAAATGCTTCCCCAAATGTTTTGTATATGCAGTTTGTGTAGTACAGCAAAAGCTACAATTTGGACAATATATTATTTGGGGACCATTCCCCCCATCCCCTGGGGGTACATGACTTTTAATATGATCCACCAACTCCGGAAATGGCACCCACTTCAGACAAACATCACAACACATTTTGTAATGACCTTGATGACCCATCACGTGAAAATTGAGATAAGCACTTGTTGTAAATTTGTTATCACAAAATGTACATTGAAATGGCTTATCATTGTCATCTTCGTGATCTCTAAGATGCTGTTCGAAAGCTGGCTCTTTTCTGGTTGCAAATCCACATATTTCACAGGCAATGGCTGCTGCCACAAGTTGCCCGTTTCTTAGACGAATATGTTTTCGGATTAATTTTCCAGGTCGTGGGGGCGGGGCTACGTAGGCCAATAATGGATTTTTTGGGGGTGCCGATGTCGATGTCACCGGCAACGTCTTTTTTCGTCCTCCTTTATTCTTGTACGGTGGTTTCCCAGCCTTGCTTCCTTTTTTACTGCTGGGATTGGTGTTTTTTTTGGAACCTCTGGTTTTCTTTTTTAAATATTCTGTCGCACAGTCCAGCAAACTTTGTGGAATTACCGGTACCACTGGTGGTGGTGGTGGTGGGGCCAGAAAGTTTTCTGGAATGAACATGTCTACTGGTTTCCTAGCCCTTACACTTTTTCTCGGTTGAATAATTACGTTCTTCACATCTTCGCCATTGTTATCCTCATCATCGTGACCCAAGTGATCAGGAAAGTATTCAAAATCCAAACCTGGACCTGGACCACCACCATCCCCGGCGTCACCCTGGTCGTCGTCGTCGTAGTCATCCATTTCGATTTTCACTTCGACCTCACCCGCCTCAATTTTCGGAGGAGTAAGGG
>JAQFXM010006815.1:0-12730 GCA_034693345.1 Entomobrya multifasciata | reverse complement strand
GATGGATTTGGTTCTAAGGTCATTGGAGACTGCTGCTGTTGTTCATTTTGAACTTTTGCTTGATATACCATTCCTCCAGTCGTAGGGATCCCTCCAAGTTGAGTTTGATCTTGGCCTTTACGTTTTTTTCTAATAACAGAGAAAATGATCCCTCCAACAACCAAGACTACTAGAAGGACACCTAAAACGATGCCAACAATAGCCAATGACGATAGTTCTCCAGATTCATCGCTGCTTTCTTCAGTGTCAAGTTCAGGTTCTTTAGCAAATGGATCATAATCTGCGGGACAATGGTATTCTCCAGGATCCCTTTTAAGATTAAAACAAATGTTTTATGTATTCATTTTATGTAGTGATATTTATCCATGAACTTTGAGAAACTGAACCCAATGTAAATTTACCGTGAAACACAAACCTCACCACAATCACGGCAATAAGATTGACAATAGTCCTCGTCCAAATAATAATCTGCCTCACATCTTATTGTGTAAGCTCGAGAAGATTTATTTTTATCATCACCGCGACTATTAAGGTTCAACGAAAGTATGAAAGTAAAGTATATTCATAAAATTCGAATTCAAATAATTAATTAGCGGTGGAAATGCAGTAATTACCTAGCTTTGCAGAAATCTTCACAGCGTCTTGTTATTTTGAAGAAGGGACAATTGTATGTGTCAAGATTAGAACTTTAGGGTAGAAATTATTAAAAGTTACAGAGAAATCATCAGTTGTGCATGCATGAAAAATCGATTCATTCATGACAAAACGAGTTAGTTATAGACTTTTTAACTTTGAACTAAAACCTGCAAATTTCTGGACAATTTTTACAATCATCTATACACTTATCAATTTCATTCTGAATCAAATATGATTGACAGCTAAATTGAAAGGCTTCCTGGGAACCCTTTGGGCGTCTACAAAGTAAACGGGAAATGGATAAGTGAAATGAATGCCCCTTTCCAACTTGAAAATTTTTATTGAATTTTTATATAAATTGTTGGGTGTGGGTAGTAGTAATTACTTTTTGTTACAGCGCTGTTCACACTTTGAAAACCCCCGAGGGCAGTTAAATATGTCGGGCTTGCTGTTGAGATGGCGTAAGAAAAATTAAGGTTTTTCATAATTATCAGTAAAGTAACGTTTGGAAAAGAGTTTAATTTGACTTACTATGGATTACAAATGTGTCTTGAACAAAAAAGGCAATCGAATCTACACGACTGAATATGAGAATCATTGAAAACATTTTTGCAGCTTAGTTCGTAAGGTTCTTCATTACCTTTTCGACTGAAAAACATTAAAAAATAATTTAACGTAAAGAATTTAAAAAAAATCTATCAAAGGTTATTTTACCCCAAGTCACAGCGCGCTTTACATCGGCCAACAATGGGCAAGGAAGGACCAACACTGGAAGGGCACTTGTAAATGTTCGGATCACTAATTTATATAGAATAGGTGCAAATTATCTGTAATAACTAAAACGCTAAATGTTAAGATGACGTACTTACTCTTTCGAACAAATTTCGATTGTACAACTTTCGCACAGGCTTTTGCATTCATCAACTTCCTTTTCCGATTCATATTTTTCCGTGCAATTAAGATTGTATGCTAAGGTGGAACCTTTTGGGCGACTGTGAGATAAAACCGGAAATAAGAATTTGTACGAAAATGTTGAAGGTTCTTTTTTCATTAATTTTAAAGGTAAAAATTGCTATACTTATCGTCACAGTGCTTTTCACAACGGGCAGGGTCAATGGCAGTCGCTGGGGAATGAGAAGCCATGAAAAGCATAGGAAACAGGAGGAATGCGGACCATTTTATTTGACGGGAAAGAGCAGACGACATCACTGAAAGGAACTTGAAAAGTGGAGGATTTACCAAAATAAGTCAAATTAAATGTACTAGTTTAGCAATGGGTCCTGACCGTAAAAATGAGTTCAGAAAAAACTTTCATTTAATATTTTTTTTCCTTTTGACAAAATATTTGCAATTTAGATTTTTGAATTGTGTTAGCATGGTGAAGTATAAAAGCATAAAAATTCATATGAAATAAAAATACCACTTTCTCAATCAAGGTTAGAGTTACTACAAATACGTGCTGTACAAATATATTTGTGCCGAGTTGTACAATTTTCAACTTAAAAAAGGATTTTTAAATGTAAAATGAAACTTGACTCAATGAAAAAAGTACATGTGCATTTTGCTAAATGTAATCAGATAACATGATATTTATTTACAAATCAGGGCTAATGTTAAGCATCGCAATGTATTTTAAATTAAAGCTAATTTATTCATCGGGTGGTAAATGGTACCCAGTACCCACTTCCACTATCAATGCCCAAACATGGCAGATTTGGAAGTGGACGCAGATGAGGCAATGGAAAGTGACGACGCACTCTGTTGCGAAGCTGTATAATTGAAGTTCATTGGATAAGGTTGTTGTTGTTGACCCGGAAAGGGATATCCCCCCGCTGCTGGTCCAGAATATTGTCCTGTATTAACTCTCCGCTTTTGTCTAAGACAACAACAGTAAATGCAAGTTCCGACGCATGGGACTAATATCAAAAAGCCTACAATAACCCAAACGGCTAATTGCCATGTAGGCAGTCCTCTGTTGAGTGGGTTTTTTGAAGGGTAAGGTTCAGGCTGGGAAATAGACGGTTCATAAACGGCATTGCAGTAGTATGAGTCATTGCTTATTCTATAACGAATTTTAGAAATGAGTCAAGAAAGCTAATACTGGACAAAAAAGTTCAAACTAACTTACTTTGAATTGCAATTGTAGCTTTCGCAATTAAAACATTGACTCTGGCAGTACTGAATTTCCAAATCCAATGAATATTCGTTCGAACAATTGAAATAGAAAGCATCCTTGGATCCCATTTTACGGCTACGAAGGAGAAAATCGTAAATAAAGTTACAAATTACTTTAAAATATTAAGAAGTAAAGATTAAATTTCTTGATTGCATATTATGTGAGAACGTAATCAAATAACTCTTTAATGAGAAAAAAGTAAATTACTTAGCGGCACATATATTGTCACAACGCTTTCGTGATTTAAAGGCACGACAGTGGTATGTGTTAGGATCATTTCTATCAAACAAAAAGTTGTTATACAACAGTTAGATTTGAGTAAAAATAATTACAAAAATGGAATTTTAACATAAGTTTGATTTTGAGTGAACTTTGCTCGTGATCAACGCACTTTTGACATACTTCCGAGGGGCAACTTCTGCAATCCCGACGACAACGAGCAACGCTATCCTCAACAAAATTATATGCTTTATCACATTTCAGGGTATAAGGGTCATTTGATTTTCCGTAGAGCCCTATTGGACGGCTGAAATATCAATTACCAAAAGTTCATAAGCGAATGATACTTCAAATTAATTTGGAAAGTGTTTAATTAGTAGTTAGAAAAATCATTACTTGTCATTGCATCGCTTTTCACAACTTCCCCAATAGGTTGGTGGAGGTGGCGGCGGGAGAGGATGAGGAATTTCTGGACAGCGGAAAACTGTCTTATCACGACTGTTAGAATACATTTATGATAAAAGGAAATTACACTGTATTTTTTAATAACTAGTTGAGCTAATACCAAAGTAAAACTTACTTTGGGTCACATACTGCCAGAGGGCAGCTGTAACAGTCGTCAGAACAATATTCAACCTCGTCTGGAGTGTCATATGCTGTCTGACAGTTTACAGTGAAAGCTTCGGTGGTTCCGGGTTCACGGCTGAAAAATATGATCTACAGTTGAATTAAATTAGCCAATAACGTTTCAAAAAAAATATTGCGAAAACATTAATTACTGATTGTCGCAACGATCTTTACAATGTCCTGTGAGAGGAAGTATAGGACAGTGATATATATCAGGATCACTGCAATTTATTTTTTTCAGGTAGGAAAGTATGAATAAAATTACGTAAATTGTGTTTTCAAAGTATTTCAAAGTAAAGACCAATTTTATGGGTCACCTTGAACTAATTTTTAAGCTAACTTACTAAGGCGAACATACATCCCTTGGACAATAAGCATTAGAACATGTATCTCTGCAAAATTGAAGTTTGCCAATAGATGTACCATATGCTTTCAAACAGCTCATTGTGTAAGCTCCAGTGGTCTGTTTTGGACGGCTAAAATCAAGATTAGGATTTTAACATGAATTAAAGCATCAATCCTATCATATTTTAAATTTAATTACTAAAAAAGTTACTTTTCGTTGCATAGATCTGAACAATAGCCACTAATCGGAGCATTATGGCCATTTTTGGAAGAGCACTTGTATATGTCAGGAGTGCTATTATAGTCGTTTAAAATAAGAAAAGCCGAAATGACATTCATTAAGCTTTGATCTATTGAATACAGTATGATATGACACAGATTATCTTGATTACCTAATTACGCATATCTCTCTGGGACAATCTTTACAGAATGATTGGCAAAACTCTATCTCATGAGGCTTCCCATATTCATTGGTACAGTATAGATTATAATTATGAGGGCTCCAGGAAGGTCGACTTTAAAGTGAAACCAGAACAGCAATTAAGTTGTAGTCAATTATTAATATAAATCTAATTTTTAAATGTAATTACTTGGTATCACAGCGCTGTTTACAGCGTTCAGGATCTCGTTCGAACCGAGGACAGTGGAAGATGCTTGGATTACTATTAGAAATTAAGACATTGTTTGTAAGACTAGTGATTCATCATTGGAACAATAGGCTTTTTTGGAGGGGCACATTCTAAGGCTAACTTACGTAGAATTACAAATGGCTGAAGAACAGTGAGCACAATCATTTTGACAGTTCCTAATATCGTCAGGATTTTCATATACATGGTCACAATTGAGGGTATATGCTTTCGTAGACCCTGGTAAACGACTGTAATAGCAAAACCGGAAGGAGAAAATTGGTGAATTGATAGAGTATGTATAAATTTAGTACCTGTGTACCATATTGGTAGCTATTTTTTTCTTACTCAAGGTCACAGCGTTCTTCGCATTTTCCACTAGTTGTTGGAGAAGGTAGCTCCAATATTAGTATGAAAAGAAGGATTAGGAATGAGAACCATTTTACTTCAGAATGATGTGAAGACAACATTATTGGGAGAAAGTTGAGAGATATGCGTATGAATTAAAATGCTGACTGAGCATTTTCTGTAGTTTATTTTCTCAAATATAAATTTTACGTTTCAGTTTTTAATCATAAATTTAAAATAATTAAAGTCATTAACAGCCTGTCATCATGGTGAAAGTCTCTCTGGAAATCTTGCAAATGGTTTCCAAACATTAGTTTAATTAAAACAAAAGAAGCCGCATATATTCATAGATTATTAATTTAATTGATCCAAAATTAGCCTAATGTTTATAATCCAACAAATATATTTAATTCGAATTACACTATTTCAAAAATGGTATAACGGTACGCCTTCATTACTATGCTAATTCTGACTATACGACCGATGGCGTCGTCACTAAATCTCGCTGTGAGGGCGTAAAGTAGCTCATTGGAGTCCGTTGTACACCTTGACCATCCACAAAGTTTGAGTTTGTAAGGTCATGAGTTCTTCTGCTTTTACCCTTCCTTTCATCAGTTGCAGGTGGTCCGTAATACTGACCCATTGTATTTGGCCCCACATAAACACCAGTTTGCCTTTTTCGGCTCATGTAAATACAGCCGTAGATGCAGCCCCCAATACAGGCGAGTAATATCAAACAGCCCATACAAATAGCAATGATAATCCCTGTTGATAAGCCCTTATCTCCGGGGCGGCTCATACCCCAATCCCAACCACGACCATGTCTAGAATCGCCACCATCAACGGCAGGGCAGTAGAATACGAAAGGGTCTACACTGGAATAACACATTTTTTAAACAACAAAAATTAAAACGAGGAAAAAAACTGTACAAATTAATAAAATTAATTTTTTATTACTTTTCGTCACATATCTCATTTTTACAAAAATGACAATCGTCGCTGCAAACTATTTTTTCCAGTTGGGATGCCCCTGCATAGATCTTTCCACAGTCTATTTTATAAGCATCATTAGAGCCGTTGGGTCGACTTCAAATCAAAACCATAAGTTAAAATTACAATAAGATTTAACTATTTTAAAAGGTTATTTGATTTTTTAAATAATTACTTATTGTTGCAAATCTCATCACATCTTCCATTTGTTTCAGCTTTGGAACTGCGTGCCAATGTGAAAATTAGCAGGATAAGAATGAGGAAGGGGTACCACTTTATTTGATGGGGTAACTTGAAAATGGAGGTGGCTCCACCAAACAATGGAAAATTGGCTATTGCTTCCATTTTAAAGTGTCACAATTTTTTAAAGATAAAAATTATTATTTGCTGTCAATATAAGAAAAATATGCTAAGATTAATTGGATGAGTAAATTAAAGTTGTTGTTACTGCCAATTAATTACTATGATTTTTTTCAAAAGTTGAGTTCAAATTCAGGATTCTGCATGAAATTCGACAAAAGCTTACGACTGGACAAAACTTTGTAATAAATGCCTTTTGAAGCATATTATTAATATATTTTTTAGATATTTTATTTTATCGACTGAATTTTCAAAGAATACTTGTCAATTTTGAAAAATATCAAAACGGGGCTGTACAATGGTAACATGTTTTCTTTATCCTCCTTTCCTCGTCGCTTGGTTAACCTTGGCTTTGAGAATTAATGGTGCTGTACTGAGCCGCAAACTGAGGCTGGATGTCTTGTTTTCGCTGAACTTGATTATGTGAAGACGACGCCGACGCCAGCACCATCGACATCACACTTACACTCCCACGGCCAAGGCTACCAGTCTGAGAATATTTTTGATGCTGTAACATTGCCATTGACGGTGTATCGACCCCATCCCCGGCCATGATTATCAAATTGCTTGACTCCATGAGAGGTTGGTTCATAGTTGTATTATTCCTGTTTTCTTCCACCGTGTCTTCTGGATAGTCAGCAGATCGTCGAACGATGTACGCGACAATGACACCAACTATAGATAGTATTACAACTACAATCAATGCAATAAGGGCGATCATCCAGGGCTCCATTATGATTTTTGATTATGAATATTTAAATCTTCGAGAAGATGATTTGTAAGCATTTATCAGTATGGGTTATCAATCAAGATAATAAATTTAAAAATAAATTTAAATGCATAAAAAATTCAAGCTTATTTTTTGTTTTATTATAATTTTTTGTTGGCTTGTCGACTTCCTACGCTCAGGTAACTACACACAAATCATTATACGGTTGGCTGTTGTTGGAACTGCTGCTGCTTAGGTGTAAATTGTTGCTGAGAATTATCGAATGTGGTGGTAGTGGAAGTGGAGGGAGCTATCATAACGGGCTGGGCAACGGCCACCATTGTTGTTGGCTGGATGATTGGAGGTGCTCCGTAATAAGGTGCCATACCTCCTCCACGATTGTTGCAAGAACATGCGTGGTAAACATAATTGCCTATGGCTATGGTCAACAAAATAAAGCCAACCGCGAAAATAGCCATTACTATATATTCTATCGTCATACTGCCGATTAGCTGATGATTAAGTATTCTTCCGAAATTAGTAAAGATGCGAGAGTTGAGGGTTAGAGAATGCAGTTTAGAAAATAACATTGATTTTAAAGTTTCTTTGTTTAATTTATCATTAATTCATCTTTATTTGTCATTAATGTTTTGTTGACTTGTCGACACTTGGAAAAATTTTGGCGACAGGGTTTTTACACTCCGAAGACTTTGTTCCAACCGCTACCCGAGTTTAACCTCTTTACTTTATATCTTTCTGATCGGTAAGAAATTTCATGCAGGGCAAGAGAATAATGTTGGGGCGTTGGGGGATTAGACCTTTAGTATTTCGTGCATGCGTAGGAGAAGATAAGTAGTCTTTTTGTATTTTTTGGTACAGACCAAATTAATTTGCTTAGTAATTTATTAAAGTTTTCCAGAATTTGAAAATATTATGTTGTTTATTTCTCGACCTAACCTAACCAAAAAATCTCATGTATTTGATTTTTATCGATTTTTTGTTCGAAATCTTTACACGAAGCTTAAAAATACCTTTAATAAAAAACCATGCTAAGTTGAGGTTGGTTATTGGTTGGCTAGAAAAATTTAATGTTTTTGAGTTTTATTCATACAGGAAAAAATATTTTCAAATTAATTTTTAACAACTCAAGCGTGAAAACTAACATGGTCCAACCAAATACAATGGTTTTCAATTTCCTCGTACCAAACTATTAGAATTTTCAAACAATTTGATTTTTTAAATGGTCTAATAAAAATATCTTGGAAGGACAAGATGGTTTATGAGAGGTTATCGATATGAGCTATCAAACAAGAAATTAAGTTTCGTAAGTATTAAGTAATAAATTTTAAATTCGAGAAAAAGTCCAAATTTTAATTTTTTAATGAAAAGAGTTTTGTTTTATTATAACTGGTTTAAATTTTGTTGGCTTTTCGAGTTCCTATGTTCAGGTCTTTACATTTATTTTACGGTTGGCTGTTGTTGGAACTGCTGCTGCTGAGGATTGTCGGAGGGAGCTATCATGACAGGTTGAGCAACGGCCACCATTGTTGTTGGTTGGATGATTGGAGGTGCTCCGTAATAAGGTGCCGGTGCCGCACCTCCACCTCCTCCGTCATTGTTGCGACATGAACTTGATAGGTAAGCATATCTGATTACGAAGACAGCTATCCCACATAAAACAACCGCGAAAATAGTCATTACGATATATTCGATCGCCATATTGCCAATTTGTTGATGATTAAGTATTCTTCCTAAATAAATAAAGATTTTACTGCTGGAAAATGCAGTTTTGGAAAATAACACAGATGTTAAAGTTTCTTTGTTGAATTTATTTTTTCTTGTCATCAATTTTTTTGTTGACCTGTCGACACTTCATTGTCGTCGTTAGGCGCTATATTGGACTGATACTTATTGTTCACAGCTCAGTGTTGTGTACATTTGCTCATTAAATTTGTATCTTCTGGAGCAATATGACGAAACGTAATAAAATTCTAGATGCACATTTTAAATCTCATATTTGTTGATCTAAAACACGAATAATTTTGAAGAAATCACAAACTTCCTGTAAATGTCAAGCGTTTAACCACGCGGAGTTTCTTGAAAAAAGCTTCTTCAAATCGTTACACAAAGCTGAAAAATGTAATAAAAGGCCACATAATACTGTTAGCTAGAAACATTTAGTATTTGTTGCTAAAAATGGGTTTGGAAATTTGGAAATATTTTTAGCTTGGAAAACTTATGCACATTGCGCAACCAAATATAATGGTTCTCAAATATTTCCTACTAAACTACTAAAATTTACAAGCAATTTTGTAAAGATTATTGACATATGACAGTAAAAATCTCCTATAAGAACAAGATGATTTGTGAGCAGATATCGATATGAGTTATCAATCATGAAATTAACTTTGAATTAAATATAACATGTTTGATTTTTAATTTTAGATATACATTTATTTTTTGCTGACTTCCTACATTTCGGTAACTGCACAATCATTGTACGGTAGGCTGTTGTTGTTGGAACTGCTGCTGCTGATACGTAAATTGTTGCTGAGAATTATCGAAGGTGGTAGTGGTGGAAGTGGAGGGAGCTATCATAACGGGTTGGGCAACGGCCACCATTGTTGTTGGTTGGATAATTGGAGGCGCTCCGTAATAAGGTGCCGTACCTCCGTGATAGTATTGGTGACGAACATAGCATCGACAAATAGTTCCGAGTATGACTACCACAATAAACATGACAAAGAATATAATGGTAAACATGTAATTTTCAGCCATATTTGCTGATTGATTACGAAGAATTCCACCAAGATGAACAAATAATGCGTGGGTAGGAGCATGAGAATAAAGTTTAAAACATTCCCAATGCAAAAAACAGAATTGATTTTAAATTACAGTTTATTTTTTCTTTGTCTTAAATTTTTGTTGACTTGTCGACACTTCATTGTCGTCATTAGGCATCCTATTAGTACAATCTATGCTTCCGGACATTATATTCAGTAGTTGTTGAAGTAGCAGAGCCCGATACCATCATTTTCGAAACGTATGAATTGACGAGTCCAATGGTGTCATTTGATCTCGGGGTAATGTGAGAACGCGAGATCCAATTAAACTAAATTAATTAACTACAAACATTGTTGTAATGCGTGATTCGCCATTAGAAAGGTTAACGTTTGATGATTCGCCATTAGAAAGGTTAACGTTTGATGATTCGCCATTAGAAAGGTTAACGTTTGATGATTCGCCATAATATGCTCATTAGTTTTCAATCATGAAATTAACTTTGAAGAAAATTGAGTTTGAATTTAAAATATTTTGTTTTATTTTAATTATTTTTTGATAACTTCCTACATTAAGGTAACTGCACAATCATTGTACGATAGGCTGTTGTTGTTGGAACTGCTGCTGCTGAGGGGCAAACTGCTGCTGCTGAGGGGCCAATTGCTGTTGAGTATTGTAGAAGGTGGTAGTGGTAGTGGAGGGAGCCATCATCATAACGGGTTGGGCAACGGCCACCATTGTTGTTGGTTGGATGATTGGAGGCGCTCCGTAATAAGGTGCCATGCCTCCGTGATAGTATTGGCTACGTAGACAGAGTTGACAAACGGTTCCGACTATGGCTATTACAAAAAATAAGCCAAACACGATAATGGCAATCACGAAACCTTCCACCATATTTGCTGATTGATGATGGAGAATTCCACCAAGATTAATAAATAATGCGTGGGTGGAAGAATGAGAATAAATTTTTTTAAATAGAATTGATTTCAATTTAAAGTTGCGTATTTTAAATTTATTTTTTCTTTTTATTTATTTTTTGTTGACTTGTCGACCCTTCATTATTATCCTTGTCATCCTCAGGCGTCCAACCAGACTCATTCTCGCTGTCCACTGCTACTACTCCACTTGTACTGGATTGTAAAACTGTGACCAAACTCAAGTTATATGGATCCTGTGGAATTTGCTCTTGTAAGCCATACTGTAAAACTACATTATGCCTTCTTAAAACTCCACCATGGTGGGAACAGTAGTAGCATAACCAAATTAGGACAATGAGAAGGATGAAAAGAGGGATTCCTAGGACAAGGGATAAGATAAGCCAGGAGGTTTCTGAAGCGGTTTCTGCGGCAGGCCCAGGGGGACAGTGGTACACGACTTTCGATTGGTTTTTACCTGAAAAGTTTCTAAATAAAATGTAAAATTTAGAATAATTGATTTTTAAAAAATATAAAAATCCGAGTGTATGATGTAAATGTAAATTACCCCGGGCAAACGTAAGAAGGGCAACCGGAACATAGCTTATTACAATCTTCCTGGTCATCAGGGTTATCGTAATCCTTAGCACAACTTAATAGATAAGCTTTATTTTTCAATTTCCTTTTGGAATCGCAGCGCTCCTTGCAATCGCCTTCAAGATGGGCTGAAGGACAGTAGAATAGATTAGGATTCTCTCTGTAAAATAATTTAATTCAGAAAGTTTTTAATGGAAATTTTTAGAAGGCCAGGCCACAAAAATTATAAGCCTTTACGTTTTGTTGCAGACCCAATCAGGACAAAAATCACACACAGTACTACATGATAACCTTTGATGCTCATCATTAGCAAATTGTTTTTCACAGTTTAGTAGATATTTTGAAGTATTTCCTGTTTGTCGTCTATAAAAATTGCATATATTGTTTTTAAAAATCATTTTTAACAACAGTTAGTTTCTTATTGCTTGCTAACGTTGCATCACATCTCTTCAAACACTTGTGTGGCAATTTGGGTGCGTCAGGACAAGAAAATAACGTTGAATGATGAGAACCTTTGGAATTTCCAGATAAGCAGTCTTCTTCGCATTTTTTGGTGTCTGGGACAAGACTGCAGTCTAATTGGTAAGAACCTTCTTGCCAGTGTTTTCGACTAAAAGCAATTTAATTTGCAAAGATTGAAATGATGTACATCATAATTTTAATTAAAGCTATTAGGCATGGGAAAGATTTTTACTGTAAATCGCATCGGTCCAGGCAACGTTTTTCTTTTGCAGGTTGATGATGATGACCAGGGTTATCCTGCTCGGTTTGACTCGCTGATGATAAGATTATACGAAAATGGAAAGATAAAATTACAGCTAAAATTACAAAAATCGATAATTTTAGAAAACACATCTTAAAAATAATGTACACGTGCACATAGTAAACTTAATCAGTAAATTAAATAAAATTGATTAATTATGAACAAATTACAAAGCATGATAATGATTTAGTTCAGTGGTTCGTAGTTACCGTACCAAAAATCGCAACTAAATACAAATTTTGGGGTAAAATGAGATAAACTTATTTTTAACTTTTCCATTAGTCATCATAAGTATTTTATTTTTATCATTTAAAACTAGCTGGGATGTCACATTTTTAAATTTAAATGATTTCGTTGAAAATCCATTCTAAGGGAGCAAATACAAAATGAAAAATCATATAAACCAGTGCCAAATCCGCCATTACTGCAGTGTGGCTCAGGAAAAGTCTAACGATCAGGTAGTCTTTTGATATTGCTGACATTACATTTTCGCCCTGATATTCTTCTTTTGTGAGGTCAACAATTAGGTAGACATAGACAATCAACCAAAGATTACCAACAAATGAAGCCAGGATTAAAGCCAAGTCTAAAACAGCGCAAAGCTACAAACAATCATTTGAACGATAAAAATGTAACAAA